>BSBH01000064.1:0-120281 GCA_026013035.2 Dothideomycetes sp. NU30 | reverse complement strand
CAAGAGCAAGAGCAAGAGCAAGAGCAAGAGCAAGAGCAAGAGCAAGAGCAAGAGCAAGAGCAAGAGCAAGAGCAAGAACAGAAACAGGCAGCATTTTCTCTTGATTCACCCACGACTGCCTTGGACCCCCATGTCGCGACGGCATGTTGAAGTGGAGTAGCGCATCTGTGCATGTAATAATCATGTACGACTGTACGGCAAACGCTGAGAACGCTGGGGCCGAGGAGCGGGGGGTGCACTGGGATCTGGATACTCGGGGCCAGACGGCGAGCAGGGCCATCGTCCATGTACTCTAGTACCTAATTCTAATTACCCTAACAGTCTATCGACGACCGACGACTGCCCAACACGTCCCAATACCGAGCCTATACGGAGATCCGCACGAGCGTACTTTGGAGGGTTGTACAGTACTGACCAAGGTCCGCCCTGACATTGGCCTTTCGTCGTCATCCATCTGATCAATCTATCTGTATAGGCGGATAGCTACCGGTACTTACTCAGTCCACACACTGCTACAGCCTTTCAGCCTTTCTGTCCATGATCTCCACCGAGCGCTCGTAGTAGCGTAGCGTACTCGTACAAAGCCCAAGCGATCAATGGCCGCCCGCCAGAGCAGCGATCCGCAGCAGGTGCCGCCGGGCTCCATCTTGCTCGTCGTCCATGACTTTGTTGCGCGCAGCCCGGACGAGCTGAGCCTGGCCAAGGGCGATCGCATCGAGTTGATTGAACGCGACGATGACTTTGGCGACGGCTGGTTTTTGGGCCGACACATGAACAACGGCAGCACCGGCCTGTTTCCCGAAGGTGAGTGAGCAACTACTGACTGACTGATCATGTCATGCCGTCCGACTCTGCCTTCTAGCAATCGCCATGCGCGAGCTTGCGTTTGTTTGTGCTGCGCGTGCTTAAGAGTTTGTTTCTGTCATGGATCTTCCTCTTGTTGTCTATTAAGATGAGGCTCTATGCTTTAATTACACCCCAGTCGCTAATCCGCTCTCGATAACCTAGTCTACACGACTCCCGCTCCCAGAGGCACTCTTGTCTCGTCGACGCCCGGTGCTCGTCGCAATGGTGTCTCGCAGTCCATCACTCCCGCTCCCACTCCCACTCCCACTCCCACTCCCGCATCGGCACCTGTGCCCGCCCTCTCCTCATCCTCGTCGCTGTCGTCCATGCAGCCCCCTCAAGCGCAGCGCACATCCCAGTCTCACAACTCGGTCATGCACGAAACCCTAAGTGTCATTGATGAGCACATAACCGACATGCGCTCTCCGCGCCACAACAACTCCCTGTCTGCCACCAACAACAACCCCAACCACGATGCAGAGAGCATTTACAGCCAGCACGCCGACAATCGCCTCTCTTATATCAACGGCCATGAGACAGACGAAGACGAAAACCGCCTGCACACCGAGGCCGAAGTCACCATGTGGTCTCCGGACCGAGTCGCCGAGTACCTTGAAGACAACGGCGTCGAAAAGTCGCACTGCGACACGTTCCGCGAACAGGAAATCTCCGGAGAGGTCCTACTGGCCATGGAGCAGACGGCCATATTCATCAAGGAGTTTGAGCTGGGCTCGGTCGGCCGACGACTCAAAACGTGGCAGAAGATCAAAGCCCTGCAAGACGAGGTCAGGAACAGCTCTTCCCATGTGGCCCCGAGTGCTTCAGAGTATTCGGCCATGGTTGAAGACATGCAGAGCGAGGCCGGAAGGCGGCGTAGTCAGAGCCTGTCGCTTGCCCAGTACCGACCCGTCAGCGGCGTGCCTTCGGTCATGTCCATGTCCCGTCCCGAGAACACCCAGCGTCCGTCGGCCGCCTCGATTCGCAACTTGAATCACTCGCGCAGGCACTCATCAATGGGCTCTATCGAGAGCACCAACAGCCGCTATCCCCACCAAAGACACTCTTCAATCGGTGCCCCCGCCGCCGCCCCCACCGTGGCCTCTCGCCGCCTGTCTGTCACTCACGAGCCTACGACAGAACTCCCCGACTTTTCTCTTTCCCAAGCACAAAACGACGGTATCGCAGACTACGGCTTTGGTGCGCTGCCTTCTCCCAACGACCTGGACAGAGGCTACTTCTCTGGCAACGAAATCGACGCCCGTCAGAGACGCAACGTGCTGCACAAAAAGTCTGTGTCTGGTCATAGCCGCAATATCAGTGCTGTCACCGACTCTGCTCGTCACAGCGCTAGTTACAAAAACTTCCCGCGCATGTCTAGTGTCGAGTCGATGCGTGACCCTGTCTCTCCCATCATGTCTCCTGCTTCTGCCCACTTCAACTTCAACAAAGCGCCCAACACGCGTGCCGTAAGTGGTCCGGCCAAGCCTTTCGCTGCTCCCCAGGCCCCCGTCTCGCCCATTGTTACCAAACTCGAACACAACTTTGCCGACAGCGATGCTTCCTCATCACTTAACCCTTCGCCATCTCCAGCATCTCAATCTCAGTCCCGTTCCTTCTTTTCCAAACAACGTATAGGTGGGCTGCGTATTGCGTCGGACGCCGTGACGCAGAATGAGAAGAAACAATCCGCCCTCAAGAATGAGCCACTTGCCTCTCCAGCACGCACCGGCTCTACTACTCCATCTACCGAAACTCGCTCCTTTGATCTGCAAAAATCTGACAACCAGTCACGAGTTTCCACCGGCTCTTCAGGCGCACTCGCTCCACCCCCAATCGGTCGCATGCGACCCAAGGTCAAGAACAAGAAATCCACGTCTGCCTATACTCGTGGCTTGGAAAAGAAGAGCCCCGCCGAACAGATACCTGGCGCCGACTACAGTGGCTGGATGAAGAAGAAGTCGTCGAGTCTGGTTGGATCGTGGAAGCCTCGTCTGTTTGTGCTCCGTGGTCGAAGATTGTCGTATTATTATTCCGAAGACGATACTGAGGAGAAGGGACTGATTGACATATCATCTCATCGCGTCTTGCCTGCCGAGAACGAAAAGATGACCGGGCTGCATCTTGCGATCACTGGTGCCGGAGCATCGCCAATGATATCACAGCTAACTCAGACTTCGGCGGCATCCGATCTCAAGGCAAACCCTCCCCTCACTCCAGGCGATGGCCAAGGCCAAGGGCTTTTCATCTTCAAGCTGGTACCTCCACGACAAGGTCTCAGCAAAGCCGTCAACTTTACCAAGCCTACCGTACACTACTTTGCTGTCAGTAGTAGGCAGGAAGGCCGTCTATGGATGGCTGCCTTGATGAAAGCCACCATTGATTACGACTCTAGTGGCAAGGTTGTGACCAGCTACAGTCAAAACACCATTTCTCTCGCCAAAGCACAAGCTCGTCAAGAACGGCCTCCAGCTTTGCAAGACACCGTGGCTGAGTCGGAGCCTGTCCACGATTTGGAAACTGCGAGACCAGAGTCAAAGGGATTAGGCATTGGTGGCCTGGATTTGAATGAATCCGCGGAGCCTGGCGCTGAAAGAGACGGAAGTGCACGAGAATCTGTCAAGAGTACAACGGGGACATGAATGAACAGATGGGGGCTGTACTCAGCCATCCACTCATCACATTTGATTGATCAGCTACGACGAACGACTTATGAACAGAAAAGGGAGGGTAACTCGATGGACATCTAAAACTTCTGCATTCCTGTATTCTTTTGTAATTACTAATATCACTCTTGCACATTCTATCTTCATGTCTGACGCTCCACAATGCCCCATGGGATCCCTCTGCGATGGCGTCTCTATGCTCTGCTTTGCAGCCGTTGAATACTGTAGGGTAGCACCATATGATTGCCTACCTGTCCGACTATTGGAAATTCACAAAAGCGCCTCCATCTACCAATATTTGAGAGCCAGAAACATACGACGACAGATCCGAAGCAAGAAAAACAGCCGGTCCGGCAAGATCCTATGAGAAAAAGCGTCAATAATTATCCATGCCGCCATCTCTTGCAAGTCACTTACATGAGGTTGACCCAATCTCCCAAGCGGTATACGACCTTCCATGTACTTTTTCTTCTCCGGATCATCCAAGTCCTTGTCGTTGAGTTGTGTCCGAATGGTGCCCGGTAGCAATGCATTACACCTGATATTGTATTGACCCAAAGCACAAGCACAGCTCTGCATCAAAGACAAGATACCAGCTTTTGTGGGCGTGTAGTGGGTTTGACCTGCACCACCGACCAAGGCACTGATAGATGAGACGCCGATTATGCTGCCGCCTTGTGGTGATTGTTGCTTCATTTGACGGGCGGCCGCTTGGACTGCGAAGAATGCTCCTTCCAGATTGATCGCCACGGTTGATTTGAGAAGATCGGGACTCAGACTGTTTTGATCATCGTGGATCCGTCAGTTAAGCAGCCCATTTATCACATCAACAAACTTTCTTTTTTTTTTTTTGAAACAAGAGAAAAAGGAAAAGGCATACCTCAGAAACTCGGCAAATTGACACACTCCAGCATTGCTGACAAAGACATCCAACCTCCCAAATTCTGCAGCGATCTTTGACACAAATTCTGTGCCCGTCTCCGGTTTTGCGATATCTCCTGGTACGGCGATGAGTTTTGCCGCATTTGGACCTGCTTCATCCTTCATGTCCTTGAATTGTTGTGAAGAGTTTGTATCTGGGTAGTGATTTATCGCTACCGATGCTCCTTGTCGTAAGTATTCTAGGGCAATGGCTCGGCCTATGCCTGTTACGCCGCCTGTTATCGCGGCGACTTTGCCTGCTAGGAGGGTCGTCATGGCTTGTTGGAAGCAGAGTCAATGGCTGGGTTATTTGAACTTGAAGATTTGAGAGGTGATTGAGGTCTAGGAAAGGTTCTAAGTACGGTTGCACGATCGTTGTTTTGTTCTGGGGTCTTTTTTTTAGTTGAACACGGTATAGAGTTGTGTGGAGATGGTCGTGGGGGTTTGCGGGATAGCATTGAGCCGAGAAGACCGAGAGCGGGGCATACAGACATGCTCCCTGGGAGTCTTGGAATAGGCGGGATACATATCTAACAGGCGAACATGCTCTTCGAAAGAAGATGATCTAGGAAATGAACAAGTTCGACGTTTGCTCCTTACAAAGCTCGACCTGACACTTACTCGAGTATATCTTGAGGAGAAGCAAAGAGTGATGCCGATCAACCATCATTCTCCCAGGGAGAGAGGAACTCAATAGAGCATTCTCTCAACTGACAACTAAGCGGCTCGAGCAAGAAGTTACACCTGTAACACTCCTGTAGTCATCAACTTCCTAGGCACTAGACTGTCGAATCTCAAATGGTTATGTAAAATCGCTTCGCAAGATTAGACAGCCCTCAACAGTCGGCGTATTCGGGTTTCCGACATGTCCGTCCGATACTCCGAGTATGCCTGTCTTGGTAACACCTAACTCCTGGAGATGTCTGTTGACACCAGAGTATAAAAAATCTTGAGAGGAAGGACTACAACGAACGAACAAATCCCATCAGCGATACAATGTCTTCTATATTACTCCAAGGCGGAACCGTGCTGTTGCACGGTCAGGGTGACCATGTTTTCGCAAAGACATCGACAGATATACTCATCAAGGGAAACAAGATTAAGGAAATAGGAAAAGACATACAGGCTCCAGAAAATGCAGAAGTGATTGATTGTACAGACAAATTGATCAGTCCCGGGTTTGTTGACACCCGTATGTTTCCCGCCATATCGACTTTTGCCTTTCATGTCTCTCCTGAGTGACAATATCATAGACCATCACGTCTGGCAAACTCAACTCAAGGGAAGACATGCCAATGAAAATCTTCTCGAGTATATGTACTCTGGGTATGAACTCATGATGCATTGAAATTCTTCCCCTGCTCACACTTCACGTACTAACACCAACTTACCAGCAACTTCACCGCCTCATCCTACAACGCAGAAGACACGTTCTGGGGCCAACTAGGCGGCTGCCTCGAATTAACAAACGCAGGCACAACAACTGTCGTCGATCACGCCCACATAAACTACACTCCCTCTCACAGCAAAAATGCCATAACCGCAACAACAGCGTCCGGAATTCGCTCGATATTCTGTTATTGTCCGACCCCTCGTGTCTTATCCTGGAACCCCTTAACATTCAACCCTGACCCCCTCGGCGATTTCGTAGTCGATACTTTTGAGGAACTGGCTGCCAAGTCGCCTTTTGGAAATGGTAGAGTCACTTTGGGCCTGGCTTTCGATAGCTGGTTCCTACCCAAGGACAAGATCCTAGACTTTTTCAAGAAAGTCGATCAATATGGTATACGCACCATAACCAGTCATGCCGTGCGTAGCACCATCATGCCATCGCAACCGGGAATCACCGCAATCATCGACAATTACGGATTACTCGATGAGAGATTCTTGTTCTCGCATCATACGCACATGACGGCGAAGGAAGCCGAGTTGTGTCGTGAGAAAGGCTTCGGTGTCAGTTCTACCCCTTGCACGGAGCTGCAGATGGCACATGGACCTCCCGTCTGCTTTGACGATGAGCTGGGCATTCAGGATAGATGCAGTCTCGGTGTCGACTGTCACTCGAACAATGCCGGAGATCTGGTCACGCAGATGAGATTGGGTTTGCAATCCGCCAGAGCCTTTGCCAACGAAGTAAGTTTTTCCGTTCAACTCACCTTGCCCCTCATTCCTTCCGCTTTCCAAACATATACAATTTTTGTTGCAATCACAAGCTTTCTGACATAGTTATGGTATAGAAACTCTATAAACAGGACAAAGAACCGAGATCGGCCTACAAGACCGTCGAACAAGCATATAACCTAGGCACCATCCTCGGCGCAAGAGCAATCCACAAGCAAGATTCCATCGGCAGCATCGCGGTAGGAAAGCTTGCAGACCTGGCCATTTTCAACACAGATAGCGTGGCTATGGTATGCGCAGCTCAACACGATCCCGTTGCTGCTATTGTCCTGCACAGCTCTCCCGCTGACGTGGATACCGTCATCGTGGACGGGATAATCAGAAAGAGAGGTGGTAAATTGGTTGACGTGAAACTGGATGAGGAAGGGAGCAAGATTGCTGGAAAGGAGAGTCTGCAGTGGAAGGATGTGGCGAGGAAATTGATTGAGGGGAGGGAGAGGATTCAGAGGGATATTGAGACGCATGATGTCGAGGATGCGAGAAAGGTCACTTTGGGCATGTTCCATGTTGATGGGTCCAAGATTGTGGATAAATTTTGAGGTAATCACTTGCTTGTTACTTTGGCAGCTACGGCTTTTGAAAGTAAAATGTTTGTATCAGATTGACTGCTTTTTTTTTTCGAGATTGTAACGACTATTGGTTTCTAACACTGTAGGCTCAACCTTACTCGTCAAAACCACCGAAACTCTCCCCTGAATCAGACGCAGCATCGACCTCCTGTTGTCGTTGCTGCGACTTTGTAGCCTGAACGGCACCTCTCCTATTGGTCTCCATCTTACGGATATACCCACTCTTGGTACTAATCCTCGCCTGAGGCTTGCCAGTCTTTGGATCCTTGCCAGAAGCAGATCTCCTGGTCTCGACACCGCGTTTCTTGAGCTGTTGCTTGTCACGCTTGCTGGGAGTCGGTAAAGCGTCCAACAACCATTGTTGCACGTTTGTTGATCCGCCTGCCGCACCCCTTTGCTTTTGACTCGCGACGATGATGTTGGCGACGGTTTTGATGGAGGATACGTCGTCGTCGGTGTAGTATGTCAATGCGACACCACCTTCTCTGCCCGCACGACCCGTGCGACCGACACGGTGAACATATGCTGCTGCAGATGTGGGTGCATCATAGTTCACCACCGCATTCACGCCGCGGAAATCCACACCGCGGGATAATAAGTCGGTGGTGATGAGGACCCAGACTTCGCCTTTGCGGAAACGCGTCATTACGTGATCGCGAGCGGTGTCTGAAAGATCTGAATGCAGTACTGCGATGCGAGAGATTCCGCCTGCTTCGACGGGGATGTCGTACAGGAGTTCGGAATGGAGAGCGACGGCGCGCTCAATGGTTTGTGTAAAGACTAGGAATGGGGCGCGGACGATGGGTTGTTTGTCGTCGCCGGAACGGGTCGGATGTAGCAGTTCGCGGAGGCCCATGAGTTTACCTTGTTCAGTTGCGGCGTAGATGAGACGGTGGTCGATGTTGGGGACTGCCGAATCCTTTAGACCTACGACCAAGCGTACTAGAGGAGCGATTTGCACAGGATCTGCGCTTGTTTCTGAAAGCCTGTCCGCGCGCTCCTTGATTGTCGTTTTTACCATTTCCTCAATGTTGGAGCCCATGGTTGCGGACCAGAAACCGAGTCGTAATGTAGGGCTTTGCAATGCATTCCAAACACCTAGAGTCTGTTCTCTGAACAGGGGATCAAGGAGAACATCGGCCTCATCCAGGACTAGGTAGGAGATATTGGAGAGAGCTTCAGCGCTTTTCCCAGCATCTCCAATGGCGTTCTTCAGAGCAGCAGGTGTTGAAACAAGAATATCTGCCTTGACGGGTGGAACCTCCTTTTCTGAACCGGGTACTCCCGTGGTGGATTCAGAACCGAGATGCATGCCTTTACGGACATAGGTTATGCGGATTCCGGTGTTCAGGGCGAGCTTCCTGCCTTCGTTGGCGATCTGACTGGCGAGTTCCTTGGTAGGTGCGAGTACTATGGCCTTGGGTCCACTCTGAGTCTGCGTGCGTCGGGACACTGATATGGCGTGTATAAGAGGGATCATGAAAGCAAGCGTCTTCCCGCTGCCGGTGGGTGCTACGCTCAGGAGATCGACATTCAGAGCAGGGCCTTGTTCCTCTGACTCCTGACCGGTGACAGCTGCACGAGAGCCCAGCAGCAGAGGCAACGCACCTAGTTGCACCTCTGTTGTTGTGTTGTAACCCTGGTCCTTGATGTTCCGCACCAGCGTCTTGGAAACTCCATATCTAGAAGCCAGACTGCCAAAGTCGGTGACAGGGACGGGATATAGAGGCGTTCTGTGCTCTCCCTTGGATTCCTTCTTTTCCGTCTTCTCTTTCTTATCCTTTTTCTTCTTCTTGGAAGGCGCATCATCTGCAGTTCTTTGATCAAACAAGGTGATTTTTACTTTGTGTCGTCCCAGCAGCTGCTTGCATTCTTCGCTGCTCAGTGTGACGGGCGCCACCGTTTGCACGTCTTGTTCAAGTTCGTCCTCGCTCTTGTCCTGGTCATCTGCATTCTTCTTGCCATGCTGAGCGACCGAACCACCACCGAAGAAGTCCAGGCTGGCGGCAGCCACATCCGATCCCCTCTTGCGCTTTCGGTTCACTGTCTGCGACGCATGGTTGTGATCAAAAAGTTGTGGATTCGATGCAGGTCCAGCTGATGGGGTTTGCACTTTTGTCGCCGTCGACGATGGCTTTTTGGCAAACTTGGTCGACCGACTGAGTAATCGTAGGGGGTCCATCTAGTTTGTGTTGTTCGGTTCAACAAAGACGTGAGATCATCAAAGATAGGTGTCTGCTCCAGAAAAATAATTTGATCACGACAATTATTTTGCGGTGACGGCGGAGCCAAGACTTCTCTCGCCGCGCTGCGCCGCTCCGCTCCACGTTCCGCTTCCCGCCTTGACACCTCGGATACATGCATCACCACCACAACGATCAATGCTCTAGGCCGAGTTGCCTTGATCACAAGACATCACATATGCATCTGCTTTGACTCGAACAGCTTGACGGAGAAAGGGAAAAACCAGGAAATTTGATTGACAGACTTTTATAGAGTCCACGAAAGGGAATAAAAACGTCAGGCGATCTAGGATGTTATACACGGCTAAGAGACACGCTCAGGGTCGCTCGCTCCTTCGTGCAATGTGTGTGTGTGTGCGTGTGTGTTGGTGTGGTGGTTGGCTTGCTCCCAATCCGCCCCTTGGCACCACTCGTCGTCCACGCCTCTCCTTCAAACAGCTTGCTTCAGTACTTCGTATCAATTAATTTAGTGGTGCTCGTGCGAGGCAGTTGATCGGTATCCGACCAGCTTCATGCGGCCAATCATCTGACCGACGGTGAAGAAACCGAGGAGCTCGGCTGTCACGACACCGATGGTGGCCATCTGGGCGCTGCTGATGTTGCGCACCTGTCTAAAGGCCTGGAAGGGGTTCGATGGTGTGTTGGCGCTGGGGTTTCTGATGGCGTTCATCAAGTTCTGGCCGTAAGTTTGGAAGGTCTGCATGGTACTGGTGGCGTGGCAAGTAAGCAATTGACTCGTAATGATTGCATCAAAGGTGCACATACGGAGGGCTCATCTTCTGGCCCTGAGCAACGAGCTTTCCGAGCTCGAGACCGACTCTGCCGTAGTACATGGTGGGAGGGATCATTGCTAGATTGAGGCAGACTGTCAGCAGGGCTAGGCAGGATCAAGACGGACGAGCATCATGACAGCGAAAGATGCATCTTGTCCGAGAGGTGCGGAGGACGGGCACGTACACTGAACGAAGCTAATGAGCTTGCCGGTGCGACCGCCGACACTGTTCAAAGCGTTACCGGCGGCACCGGCATACTTGGACAGGTTTGAGCTGGCCGATTGGGAGACTTGTGAAAGACCTTGCGAGGCCTTGGATGCGGTTTGCGAAGCAGCGTTGGCGGCTTCCGAGGTGTTTGAGGCGTAGCGCATGCCGACACGGCCGGCCTGCGACGAGCGCAGCAACATACGGGAGGCGAAGAGAGACATGTTGGAGGCCTGGTGCGACGACAACGGGTTCGTTTCGGGAGGGCTGGTGTGGAGTGGAGGTATGTAGCAAGTTAAGATATCATTCACTCTCATGTCCAACGCGCTGAGAAGTTCAAATCCAGCCGTTGCTCCGTGCACTGAGTTTTTACCCGTTCTCCGACAACGACAACTTCATTCCATGAACCCGACTCGATTTCTGCTCTTCGTCTTGCTCACACCTACTGTGCCTATGTTGCTCATCCTCTCTCTGGCCCACCATGCCATACAGCTGTCACCCGCACAAGAGTGTGTCTGTGAGTGCCGGCTTTCTGCTTGTTGACACGACACTGAAACACCACCATGTTTCGACACTAAGGGAACATAGCATTGCATACATGATCATGACAAACAAAACAGCACGTCGCCCATCCATGCCTTTGTTGCATATCATGACATCCAGCCATTGCTCTCAATAGTATTGACCACTGTTGCTTGCCTGCTTGTGCTGTCTTCTCCTCTCACTCTCAAACAGACGTCCTCGCCATGTTCAGCGATAGGACGACAGAAAGAGACATGTCGTACACTTATTTCATCCTTACGAGGTAGGAAGGTAGGTATGCTTGTATTTAGTGACCCGTCAGTTTGTCTGGCACAAAGCTTGACCTCGCTCAACAATTTTCCTGCTCGGCTGCAGCAGCAGCTGGGCCAACGCCAGATTCCCGGAAGATGGCCAATGGTAAAGCTGGATTCGGGTATCCGCCCGCTGCAGCCAGAATCCTTGGTATACCAACAACCATTGCTGTTCCTCCAGTCTGGGTTGCTTGGTTGCTTGGGTCATTATCAGATCTCCCAAAAATCCATCAACTTGAAACAGGTCCACAACGACTCTTTTGCCCGTTCGGAAATCTACACAAGCATGTACCTAACCCGAGAATGGCCTTGTGGCTCGTCGCTTATGCTTCGCTCTCGCTTTGAGATGCTGCTTGTAGAATTCAAGGGCTTGCTTGGCATCCCGCATGCTAATAGCAATAAGCGAGTACTCGTAAAAAACCCCAAGTCTTCTTATGCAAGCTGCTGTCAATCCACCATATCTAAACTGCCGCGGCTACACACCATGTGCGAGACGCGAACATCATTGTCTTTACGGAACGGGGAAGGACGCCTTCCCCGTCGATGATCTTCGACTGTACATGAGAGCCACGATTCTGATCCCCAGATGTCAAGCATGTTCACATGTCCTATCAAACGCTGTCGAAGCATCAGATGTGCTGCCCACGAGAACAGCCCATCTTCAACGGCCCACCTCGTGATGTAGGTCAAATATTCAAGTCTGACCCTCCCACGGCTCTAGTAGCCCCACAGAGGACCAACTAGTAGAACTGGTCCCTCAACCAGGAAGAGGCTGTGTGAGGGTCCAATTCAGCTCAAAGTATCAATCCTTTAGAATAATGTCCGTCACTGGACGTCGTAGCGTGCGCGTGCGCGAGTCGGCATGCCCGCTCGATTTGACGGCTATAACCTGCATATGTATATATGAAGTACTGGACATGGTTCTCGAGCTCGGACGTTTTGTACCTGTTGCGTATCGACCCACACTACTCTATATACGCTACTGGAGTCGAGAGAGAAAAAAAAGTTGCGGTGTCCAGTCGTAGCAACTTGTGTCGTCTCAGCATTTGGTAAGCACTATTGTGCTGTAAAACGTCAACACTGTTGAGGAATCCATCGATGGCGACGCGTCGCTGTTTCCGAGTCCGCCTCGCCATTTCGATCCGCAGGCCCTTTGCCCCGAATAGGGCAGGACAGATGATTATGATATGTAGAAATGGCTTATTATCATTATGGCTTGCTGATATTTCTCGGACCCTCGGCGCGCTAAGGGAATGGCGTTGGGATGGGGCGCAAAGGCCATTTTTCCATGGCCGGCGAGCAACTGGTCAATTATCGCCGATGATACACACGGTATATCCTTGATGTTGCTGTTGCTCGTTCGGATATCCAATAATACTTGCTGCCGACCCAGGACTGCAAGTATTTATGACGCGAGCTGCAAGTCATTGCAGGATCCATGGCCTACATACGAAGCTAAGTTTGGCTCGCAGTGTGTGTTGCAGCCATCAGACGCGCATGCGCGGCCGAGGTGATTGATTACTAGGTATGATTGATGAGATTGTGGCTCCTCCACTACTCTCCGTCGGTCTGCCCTGTGCAAACCGACAGAGTCCAAAAAGGCGTCAAGTGTGCAAGACTGGCAAGTACACTACAGTAATCAAGCGCCGATCAGGCCCTTGCGCATAGCGGCATACAGTAGGATAGACGGACAGACCCCTCATTCGCCATTCGACGACCAGAAGTTAGCCTGTTATTCATGGGCACGAGCGTGCTTCCCCACCTTCAACAGCGGGTTGCTGGCTGTCAAAAAAATCAAGGTGGATAGTGGTGGCATCCGGCCACGGGTGATAGCGTAGTTCGATGCTCATGCAGGCGCCGCAGCGTAGAGGGAGAGAGGGACCGGCGACTCTTTGACGCCTCTCACTACCTTCTGATCTCATCATGCCATGCCACTATCGTCCCCTACGCGAAGTCGTGCTAATAAAGTGAATCCACCAAGACTGCTGCACCGCAACGCAGCCGAGCTCGCCATGTGCTCTCTCTTATATGTCGTCTCCCCGTGTTCCTGCACGCTTTTTTCCTTTATCGTTGGATGACTGGCAACTCTGCTCCCACTTTCGTTTTGCGTCATGGGATTGTCTTACTGGGCGGTGTCTGCAGTTCTGCTTTTGTAAGTAAAACACCATATATACACCTGATGTGTCTTGTCTCATCTCTTTTCCCCATCTTGCTCCCATCATTCCCGCCGTCCTGCCTCGCAGACTCTTTGTGCTCACCACCTGATCGACAGCATCTTCCGTTACTTTCGCCTAGTCGTTAATCTAATATCCAATTGGACTTTTAAGCCCATTCCTGTCCCTGAGTATCCTAGCTACACCAACAAGGATGTCACTGTCATTATCCCGACGATAGACGGAGACGGGGAGGAACTCCGTCGAACGATCAGGACATGCCTGGTCACTCAACCCTATGAAATCATCATTGTCACGATCCAAGACAATGCCGACCGAGCCGAGAGGATGGCTGCTGCCATTAGCAGCAAGAAGATCCGTGTCTTGAGTGTCAAAAAGGCCAACAAGCGCAGTCAAATGTGTGTTGCAATTCCCGAAGTCATGACCAAGATTACCATTTTCGCCGACGACGATGTCATCTGGCCAACGACTCTTTTGCCCTGGATGCTCGCTCCTTTCGAAGATGAGAACATGGGCGGTGTGGGAACCTCACAGCGTTTGGTGCGACCCTCGAAGATGAGCATTTGGAATTTCCTCGGCTCGTTGTACCTCGAGCGACGCAATTTCGATTGTTCTGCGTGTCTGCACATAGATGGTGGCCTGCCATGCCTTTCGGGCAGAACAGTTGCTTATCGTACTTGCATTTTGCAAGACGATGCCTTCACCTTTGGATTCACACACGAGACCTGGCGAACATTCCAGCTCAATGCAGATGACGACAACTTCATCACCCGCTGGATGTATACGCATGGCTGGAAGATTTCCATGCAGTATCATAAAGCGTGTGAGGTCAAGACAACACTCGAGGATAGTCCCAAATACATGAAGCAGTGTCTTCGCTGGGTTCGCAGCAATTGGCGAAGTAATCTGACCAGCATGTTTGTCGAAAGACATTACTGGTTGTAAGTACTGATTTCAAGATTGATTACAATATAGGATGACTCACGTGAAGACAGGACTCACCCATGGACGACTTATGCTGTTTTCCAAACAACTCTGACTGCATGGGCTGTCATGGACCCTTTGATCATGTTCCTTTGCCACAAAGCGACCAAAGACTGGTCACCAGAGCCTCGCAAACATCTTCTCACTGCAGTGGGTCTGTGGATCTTTTTCTTCGCCAAGTCGGTCAAACTTTATGGTCATTGGATCCGCTACCCAGCGGACATACTCTGGCTGCCCATTTCCATCGTGTTTGGCTATATCCACGGTGTCATCAAGCTCATAGGACTGATGACCCTCTCTGCTGTATGTTCCATCGTCCTTGACACCTTTTCTACCATACTGACTCGACACAAAACAGACCGCATGGGGAAGTCGTGAAGGTGCAGACAACGACAACCATTACAGAATGATCCGCTTGCCGCCCTACGATTCCGACGACCACATAGCCTCCACCTCCGCCACGTCCCTCAACAACACTCCTCCTCCTTACAACAACAAGAACGAAAGTGAAGAGCCATGCCCTCTGCAACCTCGACTCGCACCACGATTGATGACCACGAATTGATACCCCCAACGAAGAGCGTCGATTCCTTTTTTGAATCGTCCTCTTCTTTCTTCTCGATAGAAAATGCGCCTTTTTTCTTTTCCACATAGAAACAACAAAAAGAGGAGGAATGAAAAACCTGCGGAGGTTGGGAAAGGGGTTGGAAAATCATTCATGTTTGAATGATGGAAGCAACAAAAAAACTAAAAAGCGAAGGGGGAAAAAGTGCTATACTCTTTTCTTTTGGTTTGTCTCAATTTGAGCTTACTATGGCGCACATGCGAAGAGAATAACAAAAAACCAAAAGGAAATTGATGGTTACGACGGTTTTGTTTTACAAGTCTTCGAAATTCCTGTTTATATCATACCATATACTTTTGAGATAATATCATCGAACATTTTTCACGATTGAAATCACGGTATACCCGGTGTCAAAACTTACATGTCCAACACCAAGTCTTCGTCTCGGTCCAAATCGAGTCTGCTTAAGATTGCCCATGCTGGTCCCAAACACGAGCAACGAAACAGACACCACACAGTCACACGTTCAATCCCGACATCTCTCACGAACGCAAGTCGACTTTGGGAACTGTGAAGAGGGGTTACTAAAAGATCCACGTGTTGGTGGAGTGAGTATCATGCACAATTGATTACCATACCTCGGCAAACGAAGGTAGGGTTGTATGTTAAGGTAGATACCCTAGGTAAGAGCCGCTGCACGGAGAACGTCAAGACATGTATATTAAAAAAATTCCAATGTCTCACTCAACATCATCATCTTCCCTAACCTCTCTTTACTTGACTTTGAACCATGGTCGATCGTACGAGATGTAAGAGGAAAGAAAAGGCTTTCGAAACTCAACATTTTCTCACTAGTTGGACTAACGTAGGAAGCTACTCATTGCTTCTGATATTGCACTCTCTATCCAAAGCTTCATAAGTGAAGTATTAGAGAAGAAAAGGGCTCTTCTCGGAACGACAACTCTCTCAGCATGACAGAACATCCTCCATGGACAAGGAAAGGAAAGACGCACGGGACATCCGCGAGCCGACCCTTTTGCCGTGCATTGAACATGTGTTGATCCTCGTTCTTGTCAACTTTTTTGTCCCGCAGAAGGGAAAGTGTCGTGTGGTGCCGCGTGCGGTGATGGAAGCCGTGTTATCTCCATAAACCCATAGGCAAAACCCAATGCTTGCTTTGCAATTTGAACCTCCACTCTTGGCGTGAGTTCCGAATCATCTCCTTGAGGATGGAAGTTGGGTTATTGTACAACAGCTAGGCTTCCTATCACGAGTGCGCGGCTCGGGGGTGTCTCCTTTCAAAGCTTCCGGATGTTGTGTCTTCTAAGGAAGCTCGGTTAGGTTGTAAGCTGGAAAGCGAGCGAAGATAAGGAAGCCCAGCTCGGATCTTTCTCCTTGAGCATCCCCTCAATGCAAAGGACGGGTCGCCAGAAGTTGTTCCCTGGGTCTCACACGAATTACAGAGTACCTTGCCATCCTCACTTCCGAGCGGACTTTTCTCTCCTCCACAAAAGTAGAGAATGGCGTGGCCCATCTCCTAATCAATTTTGCAAGGATAATGGGAAAAGTCGCCATTGACTCCACAGGCAGGGGTTGGGTTGGCGCCATCACACGAACAGCCCTCACACGTGTCGCCCAATACCATTCCCATATGAAATTGATTGTCCAAAAACGAGGCACAAATCTTGCTATATTACCATGAGGCGCAGCTGAAAGAAAGGATCTTTTGGTCCTTCCTTGGAAAACTTGGCCGGACCCCAATGAATAGACCGGCGGCCATTCCACCGGTTCTTTGCTTCGATGACAAGCAGCGTGTGCAGGAAGCATTCTAAATGGCCGGACAATCCTTGCATGGACTATTTACTCGATCAACTTCGCGGCGTATATTAATTAATATGTATAGATAGGGCTCGAGCTCAATCCCAGACCTAACAGCAACCTTAATCCGAGGTCAGCATGAACCGAACGACTGACGCAACAAAGCACAAGAGAACGGAGAAGCAGGAATAATGCAAAGGGCTTAAAGTATGCTTTGTGATTGATTATACATGTCGGGATACTTCTAGGTTTCTCCGTTGCTCATCACTTCTTCTTGCTCTCTGCTCCTCGCGCAGCACTAAGGATGGAGTCAAAGGTCAGGTTTGGATTGTAAACGCTGACCGTCCTCGATGCACGCGCGTCTGCGCCAATTCTAGTCCGAGGAATTGGCAAAGGCAGATCCAGACCTAAGCCTACTGCTCCTTGTCGACCATCCGCACTGTTTGCAGGACTGGCACCCCTACTCATGGATACATCTGCTCCAAGAGATGGAGGCTGATCCAAAGCTCGGGTTCCATCGTCTTCTTGATGGTGCTGAAGCATAGCCGCTACAGCTGGATCCCTGCCACCCCACTTCGCGGCTCTCAACCAGCAGTGACTGCGCAGATAACCACCTTCCGCACCATGGAGGAGCAAATCAGCCGGAAGATGTGCAACGCCGCCGGCCCTTGCCACACCGGTTCGACTCGCATTCCTGAGAGCATCTTCTCTTGCCCACGGAACACCGAACTTTGGAGCTTCACAAAGGAAGGACTCGACGCCTTCTGTGTGCTGAAGCTGTGGCCCATCAACAACCAACAGAGGCAGTGCTTGTAGAGTGCAGTACATGAACAGCCATGAGCCAATCCGTTGCTCAACAAGTTCTTTGATGGTGCACTTTGTTGCATTCTTGCGTTCCATCTCTCTGAACGAATTCAGGAATGGGTTGGGAAGAACGTCGACGTTGTGCGAAGCAGTCAAGATCTCTGCTATGTCGTCATCTCTGAGCTTCTTCGACATCGCCTTCTCCTCCTTCTTATCGCTACCAAATCCCTTGCCTGTGCGCACTTCTCTGAGAGACGGCAAGATGGGCAGGTCGAACGGTACAGGGGGCTTGACTGGTGGTGAAGATCTGTCGTACTCACTGAGTACTGCACGTAGCATGCGTACATGAGGCGCATCAGCGTCTCGGTCGTCGATAAGAACACCGTCTGCTGTCCGGTTCGTCAAGCTTTTGCGGTCTACCAGATAATCGTACACAGCGCACAGATCACGGTACAGATCTCTGAGGACAACCCGATTCAGTCCACTGGTTCCAAGGTCATTCTTCTTTGAAGCCTTCGGTGGCCATGATCCATATCGAGTCTTATAGAAGCCGATAGCAAATTTGCGTGTCGCCGAGAATGAATCTTTCCAAGCGTCAAAGTTAACAATCCTCCGCTCGTCAGCAGTCTTACTGTTGAGGGTGCCGGAGAAGACAGCTGGGAATTCGAAATCTTCAAGTTCCCGTTGAACGTTGGCGATACGTTTCGTCAGATCCATGGAAGCACGGCTCAGCCTGTTCATGGTGATGGAACTGATGAGTTTTAGTTTGGGACTGTCTGCTTTGAGGAGTTCTGGAAGTTTTCCAGCAGCATGGGTAAACGCTTCGTTGTAGAGCTTGATGCTCTTCATACGCTCTCCAAGGATAATGCCCTCGATCGTCTTCTCCCGACTCGCACTAACATCAGCAAGGCCGAGTTCATCAATGTAGCAATCGAACGATGAGGTTGCAGCAGTTCCAAAAAGAGAGCCATCGAAGTTCGTAAAGCCGAAATATTTCAGTTCTTCGGAAAGATCTATGAAAATGGAAAACATGGTAGAATGGCGCTGAGTGGCGACCAGAGACTGACCAGCAAGGAAAGCGAACAGGTTCCGTATCGCGACAAGACTTTCAACATCTTCTGACAAACCAGAATCCATGGGAATGGGAAGGCTGTCGCCAGATTTAGGGCCACCAGACATGAATAATTGGAGGAGTTTGCCAGATCTGTTGTCAGGAGTCATTGGTGGTGTCATGGGATCATCCAGACTCATCTGAGCCAGATCAGCCTCGAGAGGAACCAGCATATCGCGCAGCATTTTCGAAGAAGCAAGCAAAGTCGAGTCAATCCGGAATGAAGCACCTTTTCCCGACGACTGCGGATACAGGTAGACGATGCAGTCACCAGCTTCGTCCCAAAGCTCAGGTACCCGTCCAGCGGCCGCGAGTACGCCAGTATCGTAAGAAATCTTTTCTCCATGGCCGACAATCCATGCTGCTGGACCAGTCTCTTGTGTTTCGAAGCTCTTACTTCGACCAAACCATGTTCTCCGTCGATTCTTTCGCTCCTCGCTATCTACGGCGGACGATGGCCTTAGCCTCGCGGCTGATAAACCACTGGGAGATGGTAAATCGGGAGATGGAGGGCTGCCATCTCGAGGTGTTGTTGGGGCCGTTCGAGGTAACACCGACTGTGAGGTTTGTCTCTGCCCAAAGTGTGCATCCGGTGGTGGTATAGAGTTCTCCTTTTCGATCGCGGGAGATGGTAATGGTGATCCTCGAGGAGTCGATCTTTCTGATGGTATCCTGACGTTGAAGATACCAGACGCCGTCTTCTGTAATCTAGCACTCACACCCATGACGGTTTTCTGCCAAGAATCGTGGGGAAA
This sequence comes from Dothideomycetes sp. NU30, assembly GCA_026013035.2. Lineage (NCBI taxonomy): Eukaryota > Fungi > Ascomycota > Dothideomycetes > Dothideomycetes sp. NU30. The sequence continues at coordinate 100,837 of BSBH01000064.1, read as the reverse complement.
GTTTTGTGAAGGGGCTGAGGTGAGACAACCCGAGAGTTTGTTCCTGACTAGGCTTCTTTTGATAAAGTATTCTTCTATCAGATTGTCTCTTTGATAAATGGGTTTCTAGGAAGAAGAAAAGGAAATGATGGAAGAAACGAAACACAGACGTCAACACTTTTTCTCAAACATCCGAATGCGCACTCCCAGGACACCCGAGCTACCCTTTGTACCTCGAGGCAATGCAGGGCCAACCCTAACCTGTTCATCTGACGTAAAGCGCTTGCGACTCATGAGGCGGAGTCGGCATTTCCTACTGCAAATAAACATGCACAACCAATACCCATGGAAAAAAAAGTTCCTTGAAACAGTTCGTGACACCCTGCGAACAACGCCCAGGAAAAGCATCGACACAATAGGTCGAAAACACTTCTTGGCGGCTACTTACACCGAGTCAAAATGTCTAAGCCATGGCTTCCTTCAAGAGATGCCTTGGTTTAGGCATCCGCTTTATAAGGGAACTTTTTTTTTTCACACCGTCGACTTTTGGTTCTGTGATCACTAAGTGGCACATCCGTCAACTAGGCAGGATGTCTGTCCTTTCTACTATCCTGAACTGTTCATCTTCGAAGAATGGCCGAACCAGAGATCATAATTCTTGTTATCAATCGACAGAATATTGAACACTCGTCGGATGTCGAGGAGCCGTGCATAGTGCATACACCATTCTGTACATCCATGATCTGGCTTACTCTCATAGTCTTATAAACGTAAGTCGTTTGACACGCTCGTTCTCGACTTGAGGAAGACTAGATCTGCGACACGATCGTGGAAATCCGCATGTACATCATGCTATTTGTGGTGTGTTTCTGTTACTTTACAGATGTTTCGTAATCTGCAGTTCTCGTGCAACGATGGGGTGTGGTCAGATGCTCGGCGTGTCTCATGACTCGAAAACACACAGCAGCCTGTGAATACTAGGCACAGGGATTTGACAGGTCTCAGTAGAGGATCACTTGCGGGTGTTCTGTCGAGTCACGAATTAGGCTATGGTGGAGGCTCGTTTCGCCTTGCCTTGGACGTCTTGAAGTCGTTGTTATTCACATCTATGAGAGACACGGGCTAGGCACAGCTCAAATCAGGCACTAGGCAACAACTTCTGCCTATTCGCCGACATAGTACTCCTGTATCAAACCAAATTATCCTTCTCTCTTCTGCAGAGTCCTATGAAGGAACGACAGAACTTAGCAACACTCATCACCAACCTGCCTACATCAATCTTCGACTCTCAGTCCTCCAAGCATCACGCAGATATGAACTAGGGTTACATGGTGTCGGCTCTAGCAAACTAGCAATTGCTTCATTTCGCTAGAAGGGCAGATATATGAACGTTGGTCAGTCCCACGTATGCAAAACCAAGTCTTGCACTGATCAGCCATTGACAGGTCAATATATCTGAGCGTGATGAGCTAGAAAAACCAGCCTCTGCTGAACAGACTGCACGCGAGTCAAAATTCATCAGGCGGTTGCCAAGTCGCGAACAGTTTAGATTATTTGTCCCCTGTCCAAGATGCCTTCGAGTCCTTCCACTCTTACGCGAAGCTCCCTCTCGACTAGAACACTGTAGAGACGTCTCAATTCCCGTGGATCCCAGCCCAGATGATCCTCACGGTCAAAGACTTCAAGACCTCGCACGATCCACACCTTCGACCAAGGCAGATGGTGCAAACCAGATAGGAAGACTTGATTCAGCCTTTGGAAAGGTTCATGCGTCCCTGTGCCCCTTTTACGTGTCAGATGCGGACCTGACAGCTCTTTATGAGCCATGTCCAGCTCAAATTGGAACCAGCTCAACCAAAGTGTCTGAGAATGTCGGACAGGGCTCCCTAGCGCCGACAACGCGCGATTGTACGTGGATCTAACAGATTCCGCTGTTGATCCTGAGGATTGGCTTGTGTATCGGCTCATCTCTTGCTCGATAGCAAACGTCCATCCTACGATGGGTGTCTGGCTGTTGTATAGGACTTGGCTTTTCAGAATTGACCTCACCCTATCATCTATACGGAATCTTGCTTCGTTGTCACGATATAATTCAAGGAAAAGAGTGTTGTTTGGAAACAAAGCAATGCTTGCCTCCATCTCTGATCGCACGAAAGAAGGCTTGTACGATCGCTTTTGCTCGATGTGATAAGCAAGAATACCTGCTTTGGCTTGGTGCATCAGTTCCAGGACTTGCATTTGTGTCAATCCTGCTTTCGTCTCAACAAGTGTACAGTGCTCTTCGAAAACACTAACGGTAGCCTCTAAAGCGCTTGAACCAGTCTCTTTAAAATATGTTGCCAAAGCCATAAGCTCGACATTCAAGGAAGCCACTTGTGGCAGTGACTGTGATAGTGCATGCTCAAAATTGTCCCTGAGTGCCTATACAAGATTAGAAAACGTTATATAGACAACGGGTGATGTTGTAACTCACTCGGCGTATTCTCAGCAGAGTCGCTGGTGATATATCTGAGGGAAATTCTGCTCGAAGATCCACTTCAGCGCCAATTGCGGTAAGAAGAGACATTGCCTTTTGGTGGTTGCTAGCTTTCAGCTCTGCCCAGATCCAATCTCGCCACAACAATACAAGGTCCTGCTGTACGGCAGCTGGAAAGTTATTTTTCATGTTGATTGTTCCCGACCATATTTGCTCTGCTTTGCTCAGACGGCCTAACCTTGCTTCAATGTTGGCGCAAGCGTTGTATAGCCTAAGACTGGGCCTGTTCTTGACAATGCTCTTTGCAGTCTTCGATGCCTCATTGGGGAAGAAGGCGAGTATATATGCCAGGTAGTACTCAGCTAGTGTATCGTCATCGGAGAACGAGCGCACGAAGCCTGCAAGAATCCGTTTCGTGAAAGATGGGATTTTGTTGGATAGTGATCTTTCGGAAACATTTTCTATTGCTATCCCAGAGAAGGCTCTGGAAAACAAAGTATCGGTGGACATCTGGTAGTGCTCGGTATAAGTCTGACTTTTCACATCTTCAAGACCCGAAATTGACCCATACTGCATCAAGCCCTGATGCAGGAAAATATCTGATCGCCACTCATGTCCTCGAACAGGGATCTGGCCGTTGCTTGTGTTTGCTGTTGGTGGGAGACCAAGATAACACAGCAATGCGTCTAGGAAGTCATGACGACGGAACCCAGCTGCTGTTGCTTCCACTATCTCCTTGATATCTGAGAAGAATATAATGTGGAAAGGATCGTCCGAGTCAAATTCTTCCAAAGTTCGTCCGGGAAATATCATAGAACCACTCGCAGCCCGCTCGAGCAACGCGAAGGACTTGAACGGAAGTTTATTCGACAGTTCGTCAAGAAATTTATGAGCTTGCGCTTCCGGTGTCACTATATTGTCCATTGAGTAGATGTTCCAACCTTGAGCGCCTGATTCACCAATGCGAGCAGTCTCGCTTTCCCAAAACTGCTCAAAAGCATTGAGAATAAGCTCACGATCAGCCCTTTCAAGAGTTTCCGGCTTGAAATAATGATACTCGCATAAGGCTTGCCAGATAGCAACAGACAGCTCAGTATAGCCTGCATCAAGAAGAAATACCGTGTAGCGAAGCAATAAATACAGCAAGGTTTCTTGGCGGGGTTTAGAACTTGAGTCCTTTTGCACGTCATGGAAGCAGCGGAGGAAGAATGACTTGACATCGTCGAAGCGGAAACCAGATGGATTGGCCTGAGCAGCGACTAGATACTTGGTCCAGATAGCAAAGCTTGAAGGATGCTGTTGAAGTATGTCTTGTAGCTTTTGCATGTATTTTTGAGAGGTCCAAGCAAGAGATGCTTCGTCAAGTAGACCGAGTATTAGGCGTTCTCGGGAAGCGGCATCATCAGTAGGATAATGCTTAAGGGCTTTTTCGAATATGGAGATTCGCATATCTGCAAGAACATGACGTTCTTGATTGTTTAAAGCACCGGCATCAGCACCTGGGCGGACAAGGTACTGTTGGTGTGCAACAAGATCGAGCCATGCCTGAAGATTGGTAGGGTCAGTTTTTGTTGTCCGGTGGAGTTGAGCGTTAGCCTGCCGTGCTTGCAAATCGAGATCAGCAGAAGGTCGATCATGTTCGTCAGAATCCAAAGAACGAGAATGTTTCCGTTCGGGGCTTTGTAAGAATCTGAAAGTGTCAAGCTCGTCACCAGACGAATTGGAATGGCGCTGCTCGTCAGTCTCATGTGACAAGGCAACAAAGTCTTGGGCCATATCCAGTGCATTATCACGCTGAGGACGAACAGAAGAATCAAGGGCGTTCTTTGGCTTCTTCAAGAGCAATCTTGCAGGTCGGTGGGTACCGGATGTCTTTTCAGTCATATATATCTTGTCGTGCGTGCTCTCATCACGATCAATCCTGAAGCGTGGACCGAGGCCCAACACAGCCCCATAGCCGGTACGATGATAAGAAGGTACACTGTACTTGTGAAGCCTCTGATAGGTAACATTTTGAACGTCACCCTTCCTATCTACGGTGAATAGGTCGGATTCGTAGAGAGGGTTTATATGTTCTTGCCGATGCTTTCTATCACGAGAACGGTGGCGCCTTCTGTCGCTCGTCACATTGTCACGTCTGCGGGGATCGGGTGTGTCGTCCTCCTGGTCCGGTGTTTTGTGGCGTTTGACGGAGCGATGTTGCTCTGCGCTGCGCTCACGTTTCCGTCCGGTCGAAGACGACTGCTGGATGGCTGGCGGAGCCTTTGCGCGGAAGCTGGTGAACTTAGGAATAACCTTATCCTGATCCGACATAGATGTGCGGCATGAGGTGTCGTTGAGTGTAAAAGTCGTCGACGATGCACGTACGTTTTCGAGTAGTTGGCAGGTACTGTACTGTAGCACTCAGGCATGGTCGTAGTTTCCATTTCTTAAAACCGGATGCTTTAACTCCGCTGACCGCCTTCCTGATCAGGACGACTCGCGCTAAAATCTACTAGGCTTTCAGAATCAACTTTTTGTTCTCTAGCAATTATTATTATACTGCTAACTGCGCCTGAAAAGCGTACAAGCATCATCCTCATCCACTTGTCGCCGTGCAAAGCTTCCCAATCCCTCCAGAGCCTGTATACGACCTGACGGCTTAATTCACATAAAATTCTTGGGCGATCGCCGCCGCCGCCGCCGCCGCCGCCGCGAACATGGCCACCGCTTTGCAACAGCAACTGGCGCAAATCGCCAAAAAATCCACCGATCAGCTCGACCTCAAGGCGCAGCGAACACAGCACAGCAAGTCATTGCTCTTTGATGCACGACATGCCGCTGGACAGTCGTTTGACACCATCTACCAAATATGCGCCGAGGCCTTCGAAGAGCTGTGCATGCTCGACGCTCGATTCGCTCCCTTTGCCAGCAATCTCTTCAGCGAGCAGTCCAAATCAGAGGAGCGCATCAATCTGACGGCAAAGGAAAATGAAGAGCTGGATCAGATCATTGACAGTTTCTTGGGTCTGGTAGGCTCACGGCTATTGCTGCGACCCGGTCTCAAGGCAGTAGAATGGCTCGTTCGCCGCTTCCGGTATGCTGTCCAGTCCTTCTCTTCTTGTGTTTGGCGTGCTGTGCCTGTACTAACAACTGCGAAGTGTGCACGAGTACAACACCGAGTCTCTGGTCCTGACCTTCCTACCGTACCATGGCAACCCCATCTTCCCAACTATGCTCTCCATTCTGCCAAAGACATTACCTCCGACGCTCAAGTTCCTACAGCCATATGTCGCTTCACTTTCAAGTCCGCCCAGACATGCCCTTCTGTATGCCGCAATCAACAACCCTTCCTTCCTCACCGCATTCAACACGTACATCATCCGTACTTCCAATCTCGGCCACCACTCTGCTTCGTTATTGGGCTTCTGGGCCAGCATAACCGCTCAAGCCATCAACGGCCTGCTCGATAGCGCTCAATCAGGGAGAGCCGATGTAAGAGACCAACGTCAAGAAGATCTCCTGTTGCGCATCGTGCCCGTCTTGCAGCAGACTCTACGAATCAAAAATGTCCCCGAGCTATTCTTGGGCTCATGCATGATCATCACCATTCTTGTGGCCAAGATTCAGCTCGACGACAAGGTCCTGGATAGCCTCTCGGACGCTGTCTGTCGAAGCTGGAATCCCCAAACAGTCGACGAGGGTCTGACATGTCTTGCCGTTATTGCCGAGGAACGCCAGTCGCTGAAACTGCCTCGAACTGTCACAAAGGCCGTCTTCAAGCTAGGCCGCTTGCCTGAGCGTATCACTGCTCTCTCGGCCAAACAGCACTCTGCCAAACTTCTGGTCGGCCTCGTCATCACTTTACTCGAAGACTCGTCAAGCCAGTACGAGTCTGAAGTCTATGACCTTGTCGAATCCACCTTGTCCTCTCCGGCTCCAACCGCGCCGCAAAAGGCTGCTCTCGTCTCTGTTCTTCTGTCTACCGTGTCTAACGTGCAGTCTTCTTCTGACTCGGCAGCCTTGCAGGGCCGTCTTGGACGCATCTTCTCCACCTTGTGCCAATCTCCTGCCACAATGCCTCTGGTCCAGAGTGCCGCCGCTCGCGCAAACCTCAGCGTGGAATCTCTCGAGATTCAGCTCCAGATCTCACTCGCTCCCACTCAGCCTCAGGCATTGATCACCGATGTGGATACAGATATGAACGATGCACCCACTAATGGTCAATCTGAGAGCCTCGACCAAGCGCTCACGGCGTTGCCTGAAAGCTTGCCCAAGGATTATTCTTTCGTCGCAACCCGCGACGTCAAGCCTTTTGAAGAATTCGCACGCGCTTTCCTGCTCTTGTTGCAGCAGAACAAGGATCTAGACGATGTCCTCAGCAAGCCTGCTCTCTATGGTGCCGACGCTCTCACCTCGCCGACATACTTGTCCTTCCTGGCACGACTGTGGACAAGTTCATACCCTACTGTTGCGCGAGTGTCAGCAATCCGTGCTGCCACAGCCAAGCTCCATGCGAATGCGTCCGAAACCGCTGACATGCAGCCTCTCATTGCTTTCGCCCTTGTCGCTCTGACCGACGCTTCAGAACCTGTGAGAAAAGCGGCCGCCGATTTGCTTATTGCCATCTCTGCTCTGTACCACGCAACCGCGGGCAAGGGAAAGGTGTCTGAGTCTATCAAGCCTTGGGCTTCTCTCACTCTCTATGGCGACTCATCTAAGAAACCGTCTACCCTTTCGGGCGGAAATTCCTACAAAGTTCTTTCTGAAGCTTTGTTACCCAGGCTAGAGGAATGCGTGCTTGATCCTAGTCAAATCTCCCGAGTGCTTCGCCAAGCTCTCAATGGGTCGGAACAGAATCAACCTGGTCACGCCTCGACCGCATCTCCAGAGCTCAAGACTGCTGTCCGCACTTCATTCTCAACTTGGTTGTGTGAGCAAGTGGCAGCCATTCCATTGCTCAAGGTCAGAATGCAGCTCCTGTCTTTCGTGGCACAGGTTACAAAGACGGCCTCGACCGGAAAGATCCAGGCTGTCATTCCTTCACTCCAAGAATGGGTATCTGCTGACGCTCAGGCCCGTTCCGCTTTGTGCGATGCAGACCATGTCGATGTCGCTGCTGTCGACAGAGCTTACATTGGTTGCATGACTAGCCGTACATCTGAAGAGCTGACTTGCTTGAAGTCGCTCGCGAACGGCGACCTCGGAAACGATGTCGTGCTGTCTACTCTGGCAATACAACGATTCAAAGCTTTGTGGTCTTCGATGAAGCCCATCGCTCAGACATCTGCTTCCGGCTTCCTCCTTGATCTCGCGCTCGATGACAAAACCGATGATATTTCTCAGCTTCGCCAGTCCGAAGCCACTGATCTCCTTCGTCAAATTTCCCTGCCCACCGAAGTCCTTGCATCCATGCTGGAGTCGGTCCCTAGTATTGCTCAAATGGAAGACAAGCCCCCAGCTACCAAGCGCAGAAGAACATCTCGATCAGAGCTGGCAAAGTCTCAAAGTATCAATGTTGCCGACTTACACAGTGTCATCCGTCGCCTCACGCTGGTTCTCGAGCTGATCGAAGGTTCCAAACCCGAAAAGCACCCCGAGTTGTTGAAGAGTCTCTTCCATGTTCTCAGTGAGCTCCAGCACTTTAGAACTCAGCTCGGTTCAAACCTCGTGTACCTGCAGCAGTTGGTCATCAGCTGTTTGTTGTCTATTGTCGACTCTCTGAAACAGAACCCATCTGTCAAGGTGGATCGCTCTGTTCTCCGGGCAGATCTTATTGTTGAATGTGTGCGTACTAGTACAAATGCGCAGGTCCACAATGCCGCTCTGCTTTTGATCTCCAGCCTTGCCAGCTGGGCGCCCGACTTGGTGCTCCACAGTGTCATGCCCATCTTCACCTTCATGAGCAACACGTTGTTGCGCCAAAGCGACGACTACTCAGCCCACATCATTGACCAAACCGTCTCCCGCGTTGTCCCTCCTCTTGTTGCCTCCCTGCGCAAGAAGAACCAAGACCTTGTCACTGGCGCGGCCGAGCTGTTGCTCAGCTTCACTGCTGCCTTTGAGCATATTCCCTTGCACCGTCGTCTGCGCCTTTTCAGCCATCTTGTCACTGCCTTAGGTCCACAAGACTTCCTGCCCGCTGTCACGGCCATGCTCTTCGACAAATATCCCACCGACAAGCGTGTCCCTACTTTCTCAGCCGAGCTCATGAGCTCATTCTCTCCTAACGTTCAGCTCATTGCCGCTTCCAAGTACATTGACCTGACTACCGATGCTCTTCAGCCCAAATCGACGGTATCCGAAGCCATATTCGGTTTCAACGACAAGACACCGGAACAGGTTGAACAATCGGTCGAGCATCTGCTTCGTTCGCTCGCTCAACTTATGCAGCAGCGTACGCTGCACCAACAAATCCTCAAGGCACTAGACCGAGACGAGTCTTCGACCGACGGCTTGCAGTCAGCCGCTGCCGATATCCTGCAAAAGGTCATGCGCCTGTCTGCTTCAAAGACCATTAAAGATCGATCTGGATTACAGTCTGCGTGCGGCGAAGTGCTGAGCGCAGCTTTGAGCCTCCTTCCAACATCATACTTTGTTCGTACCGCCGAGGAGCTTTTGCAAAGACCGGAGCAAGACCTTCGCCTCATGGTTCTACGATCGCTTGAAAAGCGTGGTCGCGATGCCAGACTTGCCGACAACACTGCAGCGACTGCCATGCTCTCGGTTCTGCCCAGCGTGACCCAAGTAATAAGCCAAGGTTCCCCCATGGACTTGACCCACAGTGCCGTTAGCTGTATCGATGTCGTTGCTGAGAAGTTCGGCAAGAAGGACGCTGACAAAGCTTTGGCTGCTGCCCAAGTGGTGGCTTCCAAGCACGCCTTTGGCAGTGAGAACAACGAGCTCCGCATCATCTCTCTACTTTGCCTTGCGACTATGGTGGAAGTTTTGAAGGACGATCTGGTTCCCATCCTACCACAAGTTCTGCGTATCTCTTACGAATACTTCGACTACGCAACCAAGCCTGAGACCGCCAACCCCCGCTTACACGATGCCGTCTACGCTTTCTTGTCTGCCATCATCGAGTACGTTCCATGGATGTTCTCTGCCGATACACTGGAGAAGGCTCTGCTGTTCACCCAGCAATCTGCTAGCAGTGAGGCTGCCGAGATCAGAAGCCTCGCAAGCCGTCAGCAGTTCTCCAGTCTTCTGTCCAAGCAAGTTGATGCTAGAACGATGCTTTTGGCGCTTGAAAAGACGTTCAACAATGCCGTCACTCTCGGCTACCACGCCTGCAGGGAACTTCTGGAGATCTGCCAAGTTGTCATCAAGACTCACCCCAAGTCCGTCTTGATCAAGAATGCTTCGGTGCTCTTCTCGATACTGAACAAGTCATTTGACCTTCGTCGTTTGTTGTCCCAACACTCTGAGGCACCTGACAGTGACGAATTTGCCGCTCTCGATGCTCAGAGAGATGCTCTGGTCTTGGACGCCATCATGAGACTCAACGACGCCACCTTCAGGCCATTCTTCACTCGCCTCGTGTCATGGGCTGGAGAGGGACTGCCAAAGAAGGACCAAGCTGGCCGTGTCATGCGTTTGATCAGTTTCTACGGATTCCTGGCCAAGTTCTTCGAGGGCCTCAAGGTACGTTTTACATATTTTAATGACCAACAATCACATCAGAAAAAGCTAACTCTGCAATTTCTAGTCAATCGTAACCGGGTATTCGAGCTACATACTCGAACAGTCCGCCGCCATTCTTGGCACCGTCAAGCCAGAAGCAGAGACCGAGCAACTACTCCTCAAGTCTCTCATGCAAACCCTCATCGCCAGTTTCAGCCACGACCAAGACGACTTCTGGCAAGCGCCCGCCCACTTCGAAGCCCTGGCCGATCCCCTCCTCTCCCAACTGACCTTCTCCAAAACCCCTTCAGTGAGGGAGTCTCTGGACATCGTCTCGGCAGTCACGGCATTGGCAGCCGCAGCGGCATCGCCCGAACATCACAAGTCCTTCAACGCATCTCTGCTCAAGCTGATGAGACACGACGAGCCTTTGATCAGGCTATCGGCGATCAAGTGCGAACAATCCTTGACCGAGAAATTGGGTGAGGACTGGTTGGGTCTGTTGCCCGAGATGTTGCCATTCATCAGTGAGTTGCAGGAGGACGACGACGAGGATGTCGAGCGTGAGACTACTGCTTGGATCCGCCAGATCGAGAGTATCCTCGGGGAGAGCCTCGAGGGAATGTTGCAGTAGAAGAGGATGAGGAAAGAGAAGAAAACAAAAAAGTTGGTGTTTGGAGAATTCTCTGGGTGGAGGGCATGGCGACGGCGTTTTCTTTTCATTCATTTTTTTCCTTCCTTTCCTTTTTTATGTGTTGATATCGGAGTGAGAGGGGCGTAGAATGTGTATAGATGTCTGTTATCTTTCCATTCGAAATCACTTTGCATTCTTTTCATTTTGTGTATTGGGAGAAAAAAATTAATAAGAATAGCTGTGCAGCAAATATGTCAGATTGTTGAAGATCGGCGGGAGAGAGAGAAGAAGAAGAAGAAGAAGAAGAAGAAGAAGAAGAAGAAGAAGAAGAAAGGTAAATATGCTGCTGCAAGAAAGAAAGATACAACGTAGGCAGAGCACCATAAAAAAACAATGCTAACCTGATTAACTACGAGAAAAGTATATATATATATATATCCATAACTTCATATGCAAGATGTAAAAAACAATCAAGTCTCCGCTGTATCCTTGCAATCTCAAAAACGGATAATAAGAAGAAAGAAGAAGAAGAAGAACAAAATCGCCGCCAGTTCAAACGCCAATACCACTCTACAATTCCGGCTCCGTTCCCTGCGGCGGCGTGACGACACGATCCAGTTCCTCGTTCCTGTCATTGTACTTCTGCCGTCTCTTTTCGATCTTGTGGATCGCCTGCTCGGTCAACTGTTGTCTGAACATGCGTTCGACGACGTCCTTCTTCCTCGTCATCTTGTCGCCGATGCTGATCAGAATACCGCCGGTGATGTTGCAGGTGAGCGAGAAGCACAGAATCACCGTCGTCAGGGCGAAGGGACGGACGTGGTAGGATATGGACCACGTGCAAGCTCCCAGCGCGATTTGGAAAATCGAGTGGAAGTCCAGGAGGACGACGATGGCGACGAGCATGCGCAAGGGGAACGCGTGGTGGGTTTCCGTCTCGTGGGGTTTGTAGAACGTGTGCGATTTTGAGAATTTGTCTTCGTGGTGCTTGAGTTTTCTCTGTTGTTCGGGTGTGAGGACGCTTTCTTCCTCGAGCTCTTGGATGGATTTGGGTTTGGTGTTTTCGATGGAACGGGTTTCGGCTTCGGCTTCGATGTCGACGTCGAGGTCGATGCCCGGTTGGAGGGGTAGATCGTTTTCGTTTTGTAGTTTGGGCATGTTGCGCTTCTTGCGTAGACTCCAGGTGAGGTGGTGGTAGTGTGCGATGTAGATCATGTGGTATGTGTCGACGGCTCGGAAGGGGGCTAATGTGTCGCCGACCAGAGCGAAGAGAGCGACCAAGACCAGGTCGATGACATTGATGATATACGACTGACGGCCTCCAACATTAATCCATCCTGATGCAGGGTTAGCATGATGATGAGTAGCGTGTTCAGGAAAACCTACCGATCAAGAAGAGCACCCAGGCCAGACCGAAAAGGGTGACCAAAGTGGCATAGACAGTAACGAACAAGCCCAAGGGTCGGCGAACGTATTGGCCAAATCCTTTCATGGTACGCTTGAAGCCGGCACGACGCGAATGCAGCAGATGTCGGACGTGGTCGTTCAGTTCCTCCTTCTCGGCAATAGACCACCCATCGAGTGTGATGCCGTGGGGGAGAACAGCGTAGTGAGACTCGGTCTCGCTGATTTGCGAGGAGATGGTAAAGTTACGTTGGAGCGTTGACGGACGCTCGAGGTCTCCGGTGAGAGCGTCATCGAGAGCCTGCGAGCCTTCGACGACAGAGGGCGGCTTGGTCGCTGACGAGGGCGGCCTCACCGAACGATCGGCCCAGAAAGTGGGTTCGTGTGAGAGCGTGTAGGTCGGACGACGATTCAGGAAGCCACCCAAGTCCGGAATGAAAAGTGAGTTTTGCACGTTTGTGAGGGTTGAGAGGGTAGCAATCTCGGGATCTAGTATGACACAGTGAGTAATTTAGTTGGTACAAGACTGGGGTTGGGACGAGTGAAGAACGCACCCACTACGTCAAGCATGTCGACAAGACCAGACTCGTACTCGTTGGCCGAGCTGAGGCCTCGCGATCTTCTGCGCGGGGCAGCATTCGGGTCATGCTGTCGTCGAAGAGCGCTAAGTGCGGCGACGCTGGCTCTTGAGAAAAGACCTGGCCGGGTCGGAGTAGCCGGGGGTGTCGATGCTCCTAGTGTTTCTGGTTGTTGGTCGGGACGAAAATCGCGTGGCAGGGTCATTGAAGGGCGACCCGACTCTTCCTCCAATCGCGGCATGTGGCCGGCATCATGCTGACCGGTACCTCGCGGTACGCCGAGGTGGTGGTTGAGGGATGAAGTTCGTGGCGGTCGCTGAGGATCTGAAAAACTCCGCCGGCGGTTGCCCGTTTCAGTTGCAGCTGCTTGTTGTTGTGGCTGCTGCACCTGCTGTGATTGGTGTTGGTCGTAAGCAAAGTCGGCGGCGGCGGTATGCGTCGAACCAAGGGTGCTCGCAGATCCGAGGCGGCGCAGACGAATACTTGGCTGCCGGCGGTCCTCGAGTGTCGGTCGTCTTCTGTCGCTGCGTGGTGTTGAAGACGCCTGTGGAGCGGGAGCAGGGCCAGGCGATACTGATCTCTGCGGTCTGATGTTGGGCACGCTGGATGTGGGCTGCAGCGTCCTGATGTTGGGGGCACTGGACATGGCATGCAATGCCACAGAGTCCTGGTCGTTTGCTCTCCCGGCTTCCATCATGACATTGTGATCAAGAAAAAGGGCAGACAGGCAAAAGAAAGAGTCGTGCTGTACTGTGTTGGTCCCTACCTGTACAGTGTCTATCTCATGGGAGGACGAGAAACGAGACGAGAATAACTACTACAAAGTACCAAAATGCGGGCGCCGATGGATTCAGGGTCAAAACATGGTTTTTGTTCTAGAGCCTCTTTTTCCCATCTGCCGCCTCTCGCTGTACTAGGTACGAGGCACACTCTGCCACTCTTGCACCGTCTTAGCTTGCAACGGCTGAGCGAATCTCCAGCCTGTACCAAGAAGCCGTGCTGATGACGCGCTTGCACATCGCCAAATTTCCACCTGCATCATTTGAAATTATTTCCCCCAAAACGTCGTGCCCTATCATCACTGGAGAAGCTACATGGGAATATATTACTCTACAGTACGCGCCACCTTGACATGTCCAAGTTTTGAACTAGACTTGTCCCTTATCTGTCCTTGATTCTTGGAACCATCGAGCTGCCTGTCCAAGGTTGATAAGGGTTTGAGAGGTAACTGGTCTCTTGTCTTATAACCGTATGTTTTTTTCACATGCTGCTCGCTCGTATTCTCACCACCGAGCATTGACATACCACTGTGCATCCGACTTGTAAACATGCAGAACGATTGGTCCTGCTTATAGTAGTTCTGCCGAGAGATCCACATACTCATGCCAATTAGGTATGGTTCATGTTTCTTGATCAGCACCACCTTGTAGTCGTGTTTCGTGCAACCTACTTTGCTGGAGAGACCTGGCGGCTAGAAGAACATATACTCATGGTTCCATGTCAATCTGCAGCGTCAAAAAAGTAGGACTAGAATACCCTTGCGCATTCGTAAAACCAACGTCAGATCCAATAGCATATGTCAGCTTTTCATAATATTGCATCAAAATGATGAACATGATGAGTCCTAAGTGCCTGATCAAGCTCGTTCATTATCACCACTTTTGCTTATGCCCGGTCCGTCAAGCTTCTGACATATATCAACACCATCTCCAATGCAACACCACAACCAAGTAGGATTAAGAAAAATCTAATGCATTCCCTATTGACTCCTAGAAATACAATCCGTCCGACCAGTCTAGTCGTAGCTGGCTGTGCTCTAGCCTTTGTTATCAGCCCTCTGAGCGGCAAGACATGGCAGGGCGTCATTATGAGCCCATACACAACCCTCTCTTTCGTTATATCACCTCGCTTTTTTCGTCCTCGACACCTCAACACGCTTACTTGGCGATCTCTACACCACCGACGGCGCCGATGGCCTTCTTGATGTCCTGCGGGTTCTTATGTCAGTATTTGAGCTGTGAACGGCGCTCTGGGATTTTGACTTACTCCGTAGATGGCGAATTGACCAGCGGTGATGGTACCGACCATGAAAAGACGGGCACCGACACCAGAGAAGGAACCCTGGAAGCTCAGTCAGTACATGTCTGGCAGAAACTCGTATTGTTCTGTTGTTACTCACTCTGAGACCGAGCTCACCGGCGATCTTGATGATACGGGAAACGGTACCCTCGCCAGGGGCGCCCTGGGTCTTGTTGATCTTGGAGAGAATGGTGTCGGCGGGCTGAGAGACAACGGCGGCGGCCATACCGGCGATCAAACCGGAGCCAAGGTTGACGGCAGTCTGGGTACCGGAAGAGGCGGTGTTCTTGTCAACCACGCCGTCGTAGATGGCCTCAGCAACCTTCTCGTAAACGACGAACTTGGTCATGGTGTAAGGGACCCTGTTGGTCGATTAGCATATTGCTCAACCTGCCATGCGGAAGCATCAAACAAAGATGATGACTTACTGCTTGAAGAGAATGGGACCGAAACCAGAGTAGAAACCACCGAGACCCTCGTTCTTGGCGATCTTGGTGAAACCGCTGATGAGACCGGTAGCGAAAGTGGGCTGAGAGACGAGACGGATACGGGTAGCCTCAAGAGGGCAGAGGGCGACACTGGCGAAGAACTCGGCAGAACCGGAAGAGGCAAGGTAGACGGCGGTGCGGTTTTTGGCAGCAGTGTCGTAGCCAAGCATGGAAATGGCCTGCTGCTTGAAGAACTCGTAACCACCGAACTTGAAAGCACCCTGGAGGAAGTAACCGGCGAAGGTAGGGCCGGCACCGGTCAGGAGAGCGCCAGCACCCTCATTCTGGATGACCTGGCGGAAACCACCGACGAGACCACGGTTGTAGGTGACGGGGTCGAGCTGGATTCTGGTCTTGACGCTGTTGTGCAAGTTTGGTCAGCCATTGGTCGCCAACGCATTGATTTGACGATGCGCGCAAAAACAAGGCGCTGCGCAAGGCGGGCCAGGGATGGAGGCTTACACATCGACGGGGGTAAGACCACCGTGAGTGACGGAACAGCAGACGGCACCAGCAAAGGCGAATCTGCTGTAGAGGTTGAGGCCGCTGAGCTTAGCGGGCTCGTTGGCCTGGACGGTCTGCTTGAGGGCGTCCACCTTGGTGGAGCCAGTGCTCTGGGGAGGGGCGGTGCCGGTGGAAGACATTTTTCCAGGAGATAGAGTCGAGGAGTGGAGATGGTATGGACGAAGAGGAGGAGGATGGAAAAGGATATTATTATTTGGAGTAGAGCCAAACTTTGTAATCTGGCCGGCTTCTCAACTGAACTCCAATCCTGCACCAACCATTTCGCTCTTGGCCAATGGCACGCTCGGGACTCGGGATTATTCGGCCGGCTCTGACCATTTACTCCCGCCTTCCCGTTGCTTGGCTTCGGCTGAAACGTCATTTGGCTAATTGTTGTTACCGGACCACGACTAAACATAGATATATTCCTGCTATATCAAGTCAAGGATGAATTGCTAACTACTAGATACTATAGTTCCTCACTTGACGATACGATACGAAATTTAGTTGTGATTAGTAGCGACCAGCACATGTCTAGCACCACTACCTCATCCTAACAACTCCTTTCAGCAGATTCTGACACCGCACAAATCAACACTCCTCCCTTGAACGTTGACCTCACGTCCAAAGTAAAGGGCTGCCACGTCTTTTACAAAGCTTCCATCAGCTTCGCTCCATTCATCGAGTCCCATTCTCCGCATATCTTCGCTCTGGATTGAAACGACTTCGTGTTGCTCGTTGCCTTCACCCTCAGCATCTGCAGCTTTTAGTACTTCAGCCAGCGTCTCCACCATCAACGAAGTCAGTCGCTGTACGTAGGCTATAAGCATCACAGCTGCTGATTGAGATGCCTCCTCTGGCTTGTTGGAATCGCCACTTGAGGGTGATTTTCCTCCTTTTCTGGACCCCGATCTGCTGTTGCTACGTTGATGAGGTAGTGGTAAGTCATTAAGCAGTCTCGCGTCTTGACATGCTTCGTCTTCCAACAGAGCGTCTTTCTCGCCCGCAGAAGCCCACCAGAGGAAGCTCGAATAGGCAATAGCCGCCCAAGACGACGGTTCTGCTAGGCTATCCTCTTCGTGAAGTTGGATGTATTCGTCATGCTCCCCCACCTCGCTAGCCTTTACGTTATTCAGAAGAGCTGTCTCATCACTCTCGTCGTCATCATCGTCATCTACCGCATTCTCGGGCTCATCGTCGTGGTACGTTTCGGTGAGCCGTTGGAATCTTTTCAGTTCCCTCTTCAGTGTATAATAGCGTCTGAGATCTCGCTGCGTTGCTTTAATCGCTTGGCCGTCAGACGTTCGTATCTTGGGCCATTGCTTCGTACTGGACGCTGCGGCAGACTCATGTGATGGCAGCGTCACCAATACGTCGTATAGTTTTGTTTTGGTCTCCATTATATCATCGGTACTGCAAGCAATCCAAGAACTAAGAGGATCCGGATTGGCTCTGGGCAGTGACAAATTGGCGATGTCATGAATGCCTACGTTGAACAGAGGTCTCGCGGGACGCAAAGATTCCTCGGTCTCTGTGACGTCCGCTACGGAAGGGGGAAGATTGGACAAGACTGACAAGTTATAGACGAGATTGCAGGCTAGTCTGACAGGGGTAGCTGTCATGATCAATAATTTCTTCCTGAGTAGGATAACTCGGCAAAGAGGAAAGATCAAGGGGCCGAAAGTCTCGAAATCCTGAGGTAGTGACAAAGCAGGATGGTCTTGCGACAAGGCCGGAGTGTATGCGCCGGAACCTGTCAAATCGGAAAGGGCTCTGCGTTTACGGCGAGCAGTTTGGCCGTCGTTGGATTTTTGAGTGCTTGATTCTCCTGTCCCGTTCTGGTTGTCTGCTTCTGATATGTGATTTTGGTCCCAATACTCTTGCAATGCATCGGTGTCGTTGGTGTCGGTCACTATGGATCTGCTGCCGGGTCAGAACGTGGCCATCCGAATGTTTTTCAGGTGATGTCGTACTCTGCAAGTGCTCGGAGTTGTTCAGCGTGGAGCCAACTTCGACCAAGTCGGCCATAGGTCAAGGGCACGAGGACGCCCACTGTCGCAAAGTGGGCATTGCGGTCTGCCTTGTCGGCGGGATGGTTGACGAAGGCGCTGATGCCCGCGTATTGTTCGTGGACAAAGTAACTATGGCAAATATGAGCTGCGAAGGAATGGCCGGCGAGCAGGCTGGACGTACACGAGGTCAGACTGCACATTGTGTAACCCAGATGGGAGTGATTTGTATTCGACGACGCCGTCCAGGTCAACTGCGTTTGTCAGTTCAAAACACCGTTCATCATCTCAATATCAATTGCGACTCACTGCCTGATACAGAGCGCTGCCATGCTATCGAGTACCTACCATGGACTCGTCAGTAGTGTACTTGGCGATCCCATAACCTGCACACTTACCCTACCTTGCGGTCGAAGACGACAAGAAACAAGGCTGCTATAGACGGCAACGTCACATCTGAGCCCGATCCCGATGCCATACCCTCCTCCTCGATGTTGCTTTGTGTATGTAGATATAGAGCACTGCCAAAAAGTGGTCGGTAGCTGGTCAGTCCACCATCAATGTCGATGTATTGCGGGGTGACGCACGCTCGGTCAATCCACCGTCTCACTGACTCCCTCGGTCTTCCATCCCGTTGTTCGCCGAAAAGATGCCCGCTTCCATGTTTTCTTGCTCAAATGGCAATCAGCTCCTTGCCCAAATCTCTGACAGATTTTGTTTCTCGCCTAAGTTGATGAGATGATAAGGCAGCTGTGTTGGTGACGGACCTGCTGATATACGGAGGATGTCGTTCTTTCTGACCGTACAGCTGGGAGGGACTTTTACATGGGGATTTGATACCTTTGGCTCTTTCAATAACTATACAATTTCAACGTAGAATGAAAAGCTGTTCATTGGCATTGATAGAGCAGATGGTAATGTGCATGTGCATCTACTCGTTGGAAGAAGATACTATCTTTGCGTCGTTGCATCTTGTCTTTACAACAAGTGCTCTATTATACCTATGTGAGCCCGTGCACTCAACTAAAACGACATCCCCTGTACATCTTCGGTCTCTTCGTGAGCTCCACGTGTTGTCAACGTCAGTGATGCGTATTTGACGCTATCGATTCCATCTTCACATGTACATTGTCTTCATATTATCTTCAAACACTTCAAGCTGAGCAGAAACTGACCATGGCTCCATTGGAACCCATTAACATGGTACGAGGGTGGCCTTCAACCTCACTACTCCCTACCACGTCCATCAGTGAAGCAGCTCAAGCGGTCCTTGCAGATCCTAGTGTCGCATATCCCGGACTACTTTACGGCCCAGATGAAGGATATGAGCCATTGCGAGAGACCATCGGTTCCTGGCTTACCACTTTCTATGAATCACAAAACCCTATTGGCAAGGAGAGGATAACTATCACTGGTGGTGCTTCTCAGAACTTGGGCTGTGTCCTTCAGGTCTTCACCGATCCTGTTTATACCAGAGACGTCTTCTTTGCCGCTCCAACTTATATGCTCGCCTTCAGAATGTTTGAAGACCAAAACTTTCGAGGCAAGATGAGAGCCATCCCTGAAGACGAGAATGGGATTGATGTACAGCAGCTGCGAAATGCGCTACAGAAAAGCGAGAACGATTCGAAGGACAACGATGTTCCTGTGGGTCTATATCCACACCTCTGAATTGTGCAATTACTGATCTCTGAGCCTTTAGGTCTTCAAACCTGCACGACCTTATGCAAAATACTATCGTCATGTTATCTATTGTGTCCCAACTTTCTCCAATCCGTCATCACGAACCATGTCACTGGAACGAAGGAAGGACCTGGTGCGTGTAGCCAGAGAATTCGACGCTCTCATCATCTCAGACGATGTCTACGATTTTCTTCAATGGCCCGCTGACATAGAAACGCCAACCACCGGACTAACCAAAGCAGTTTTACCACGTTTGGTCGATATTGATAAGACACTTGACGGTGGTGCGGAAAGATCAGGCGCTGACGGCTTCGGTAATACCATGAGCAATGGAACCTTTAGCAAGATCTGCGGCCCAGGCATTCGTGTAGGCTGGACAGAAGGTACGCCCAAATTTGCCTATGGTGTTTCTCAGGCCGGGACGAGTTGCAGTGGTGGCGCACCCTCACAACTCACTTCCACATATATGAATAAACTGGTCAAGGACGGAACGCTTCAGAAGCATATTCATGAAGTCTTGCAGCCGGCGTATGCTTCTCGTTACAAGGCTCTGACATCAGCAGTGCAAGAGCACCTTTCTCCTCTGGGAGTTGAACTACCACAATCTGACCGCAAGGTAGTCGGAGGATATTTCATATGGCTGCAGCTACCAAGCAGCGTCATGGCGGTTGATTTTGCACAGCGTTGCCAAAGCGAAGCCGCCGTCACCGTGGCCCCCGGAAAGATTTTTGAAGTGCCTGGGGACGAAGCGAGTGCCAAATTCGATCACTCCTTGCGATTGACATTTAGCTGGATCGACGAAGATCTCATGGTCGAGGCTGTCAAAAGGATGAAGACTGTTCTCGAGGGCTGCTTGAGAAATGAAGGTACAAAGGATTCTCGAAGCAACGTCGATTTCAGCAATGGAAATTACAAATAATACCAGCAATGGATATTATAGATTATTCGAGGAAGACTCAAGGGATTTGTACCTTCTAAGAGCACTTTACGAGAGACCGAAGTTCAAGTTTGGTCTGCTCAGCAACTCAAATATCGTAAAGATGATTCCACTGAGAGCTAAGCATTGATTCAAGGTACTGACACAATGCCATTAACGGGTACAATCTGATCAAATTTAGCCATTGCATGCCTTAGACGAACCATGGGTACTGTAAAGAAACCATTTCGATCTTTGGGCTTACTGGGACCATTCCCCAGTACTTTCAGGATTCATGTATTCATGTAGGTTCCTTCGATGGCATTCTGTTTGCTCAGAGACCTTTACTAAAATCCATAGCCCCGTAATTTTTGGATTTCAAGTCATATGTAAAGATATAGTCAGAACGACTCAACGACCTTCTTCGTCTTGACCATAAAATCTCCATCCAATGGGGCAATCCAGCTCCTGAGATACCGTGATGACTCTCTCATCTCCAGGCATCACATCAAGTCCACTGTCGCTGAATAACACACCTTCCCTTTCTCCAAACACCAAACCTTTGACAGGTTTTTGTGTTGTGACAACGATCTTCTTTCCTCTTTGCTTTAGCTCTAGTCCCCTCGCTCTGAAATCGAGATATTTCAGTGGTTGCGGCCAATCGAAGTCACGAGCGACCAATTCTCCGTCGACCCAGATTCGTGCCGCAAGTACGTAGGGTTCTACCTTTTCGTTTTCAATGACTCCGTCCATCACATTCGTCGTCCCGTTTGCGACCACTTCAATGTTCTTCCGAAGAAAGCAAGCCTTGATGTCTTCACCGGTGGCTATCGAGATGTATCGTATCTCGACCGTTGCAGTGATTTTGACGGTTCTGCTGCTCGCAACCCAACATTCGTAAGTACTCCTTTTGGCGGGACGAGCGTGTACGACGCTCCAATCGTGATGGGCTCTCTTAATGCCGACGACTACCGGTGCCAAAGCTCGACAAATGGCGTAGTAAGCCGGTTTCTTGCGGAGGAAGTAGTCGACAATGGACCATCTGCATCGTGTTGTCAGTAAAGCAAAAATAAAACATGCAAGGTGTCAGGGAGAATAACTCACGAGGTAACAGGATAACAGTCATTCATCTGCCAGACAAGAGCACCACCGCAAAGTCTTTCCTCACCCCATTGCTTTCTCCAACCTCGATATCCATATGTCAACGCCTCGGACTGACTGAGTTGTGTCAAATGGATGTACGCTTCCAGATCCGTGCTTGTGCGGAAGTTTTCGACTAGGTATGTTGCGATTCTTCGTTCGTGTCCGTCTGCCTTGTTGTGGAAGTCTAGCATGTGGGATTGAGAATAGAGTTGAGTGGGATCGGTGACGAAATACTTGATCGTATCCATGTGAGGGAATGCTTCCATGCCGAATTCGGAGTTGAAGCGTCCGCCTAGGGTGTCGAAGAGTTGATACTTTTCTTGGGTGCCGTGCCAAACGTCTTTGTTGAGGTGAGTCAGCATGATTCTGAGACTATCATGTTACATGATTGATAAAGTGCTTACTCCATTGATGCATATCACCGACCTTGGGGTTGGAAGTGATCAACCCATCGCCCCAAGGAGATCCAGGATGATAAGGGACGTGCGGGCTATAAGTCGCTACTGCCTCTGGCAAGATCTATAACGCAGTAGTGTCAGCCCATTCTGATCGTTTAGCAGTCTCTGATCTTTATCATACCTTCTCATAAATATATCTCGCCGGAAAATCCGTCTTCAACCAATTCTCCGGATCCTTGTCTTCATAGTCGTACGTCAAGCCACACTGCTCCTGAACTTGATAATCCTCGTTGTTGCCGGCATATATGACGATGGAGGGATGATGCCTCAGACGCTTAAGTTGAACTTCAGCCTCCACTTTGATGGATTCCCTGATCTCAGGGAAAACAGGATAATTTCCACAGCCAAACATGAAGTCTTGCCACACGAGGATTCCAAGCTCGTCACAGATGTCGTAGAAGATGTCATCTTCCCAAATACCACCGCCCCAGATTCTGTTTGATCAGAGAAATGCTATTTCTAGAGGTCGATGCGAAAAAAAACATACCTGGTCATGACTTGATTTCCATCAACCATGGCCTGAAGCCATTTTCTATATCGATCTGGCGTGATCCTCGTGGTGAAAGCATCTGCTGGGATCCAGTCTGATCCGCCGCAGAACACATCAGTCCCGTTGATTCGGAAGAAGAAAGACTTGCCAACAGAGTCTGGTTCTTGGATCAGTTCTGCCTTCCTGAAACCCGACTTTCTCTGGATCTTGTGTAAGATCGTGTCTTTGTGGATCAATTTGGCTTCGATCAAGTAAAGCGGCTGTTTTCCATAGCCGTGAGGGTGCCACAGACGAGGTTCATTGACATGAAAATCGATTGTGGCGACACCATTCAAGACATTGGAAACGCCTTTGAAGATTATCTTGTCGTCGATCGAAGCGGTGAAATGCACTTCACACTCGGTGTCACCTTCTACCGAAGCACTGATGGTACCCTTGATCTTGCTGAGACTATCATTGATTGAATAGTCAACACGAAGATCAGATAAGCGAGCTTCATAAGATTCCAGTCTGACAGGCTTCCATATCCCAGATGTGATCAAGACCGGACCCCAATCCCAGCCAAAGTGATACTGAGCTTTGCGCACACTAAAACAGAAGGCGGAATTAGCATTTTCTCTCGAAAGGGCCTTGTAATCTGGAGCCACGTCTTGCTCGTCAGAAGTTGTCATCTCGCAAGCTGGCTCTCAAGCTCGCAATGTCAAGATACATACCCCAGTCTGCACATCTCAGCATTGAAGCCAACCCACTTGTGCTCCGGATGTGCGTCTTTGACCTTACGTGCTTCGAGTAAGGCGGAGGCAAACTCAATCTCGAGAACATCATCCTCGTTCGCTGTCAAGTAATCGTTCACACGGACCCGATGAGAAACAAACATATTGTCACTCTTGAGTACCGTTTGACCATTGAGCTTGACTGTAGCATAGGTATCGAGCCCGTCGAACGCAAGGACATGTGTCTGGCCATTACCAGCCGACTTGATTTTGGGCAACTTGGTTTGGTATGTCCATGATTCTTCTGCTACCCATTGACATTCAAGCTCGTTGAAGCCTAGGAAGGGATCTTTGATCCTGATGGCTGCTCAGTTCTTGTGCTAGAGACTATGCTGTAGAACATACTTTTCATGTGTGATCAGGTCCAGATGGACACAGCTGGGTATACTTGGAACGTCCATCCATTCTTTTGTATCCGACTGCTTGAACCGCCAACCACTGGCCAGTTCTCGTGACTTCATGGCTTCGATCATTGGGACTATTCAGCTTCGTCGCCGTTCCGATCAATGTGGACTCGATGGAAATTCATATGTATATAGACAGATATGTAAGAATCTGGTGTATCTGCTGTACACGATGGGTTGGCTGGTGGAACGAGTTTCAATTCAGGCAAAAGAGAAGCAGCCGGAGCGGGGAACGACCATTGTCGGTTGTTGTTCAACATCAAATTGACCGCGACAAGCAGTTTCTAGAATAAACATGTTTTAAACATGTTTGGGGTATATAGTATGTTCGAAGATCTGGAGTCAAATATCAGAGCGGTTGAAAATACCAGGACATGTTATTCGCTTCTGACACTCTATCATCATAGCCCACGTAGGGGCGTTAGAACTCACCAGGGTTTCTCCAAGCCACCAAGGTGAAATATACGTATAGAGAGGAAGACCAGGACAGCTACAAATATATTCAATGAGAGCTCTAGCTCAAAGGATTCCTCTCTAGTGGTCATGGTTCTCCTAAATCTGCATAGATCAAGTCAACGACAGTTGTTGTAGTACTCCCTCGCGATTTTGATACCTGCGTGCCGTCTCTTTATGGTCCATACTATCACCGTCAACCACTTTAGTATCTACGAAGTAAGTACAACCATAGCACCATTCTCAGCTCTAATACTGGTCGTATCGTAGGATATTAAGAGTATGATCGGGGCTGTTAGTAGAGTGCAAATCGCCAGATAAGCTCGTTAAAATGTCGAGGACGTAAAAGGGAAGTGATACAACGAAAGAGAGGGTTGGGTATAGGCTCAAGATGACGCTCTGCCATCCTTCCGAACACTGTATCCCACAGTGGCATCAAAAATTGTCAAGCTTCAGTGGCATGGACATTGCTGCAAAGAAGATAGGCGAGAGTTTATGAAGAATGAACTTGAGTGCTCATGCCCTGTCATGTTCCGATGCTTTGGGTTCTACTGTGATTCTCACCTTTGCAGAATAAATCGAGGTCATACTTGCAGGAGGGAACCGAATCATTGTGTGACAGCAACATACTCTTGAATCACATTGCTCCAATGGCTTTCGACAGGAAACAATAACATACATTGTTTCAAGTTCTCAATCCATCAACACGGTGTCGACCAATCATCTTTCGCATCCGACAGAAGTACACCTCGAAGCTGAACCAGACACATCTCGTCTGAACATCAAGATTCGGAGTTGCCGGAAAGGCTGCTGAGCCGCTTGAGCCCGAGACGGTTCCTGTGTTGGCGAGTTGCTTGAGTTGAGCGGCTTTGGTGGACAGAATGGTAGTACTTCTGGCGCCGGGGCAGAATATGACCTCAAATCCTGCACCAGCAGGGATGATGAATGTGGAGGTTTGATCATCATAAGCATAGCTGTATGCATCCGGACAGACCGTTTTTGCTGCTTTTGCATAGTAGTTGGGGCTGCATGCACTAGGACTGTTGTAGCTGCCCGTGCAACAGTACTGATCACTGTTGTGCTTTGCACATGCCGAAAAGCAAGGGTCAAAATCTGGTCTCTGAATGCTGCTGTCGGGATAGGAGTAAACGCCATTGGTAGGAGCACTTGGTATGTTGACTTGAAGATCCCATGGGCACCAACTGTCAGCGTCGCTCTGGGTGACACTTTGGTCGAAAGGCAATGGATATGTTGTATTGGTTCCGAGGAAGTCTTGTTGACCACTCTTGTAGGGATTGTAGCCTTGAGGAGCGAGCACCGAACCTGTTCCTTGGCAGGAAGGGTTTGTCAGATTTGGAGGAATGTCATCTAGCGACGAGTTACCGTGAGGCACGAGTACGATGGCCATGGGAAGGTTGTACCCGTCAACCAGGGATATGTCATAATAAGTCTGGCCATCACCTGCGTCAAGCGTAAATTCGGCGAGCGTTGTCGGAATCGCTCCCTGATGAAAATTCAGTCGGATTTTGAGAACGTGGATATGCTTGGATTCTTACCGCTCCTTGACAGGGTATTACTCCGTTGCAATCTCCTGAATCGCACGCAGGGCCTCCACCGTTGGACCTGCCTTGGGCATTGAAAGTGCAATTCGTTCTGCCCCATATCCGACCCTGCCAGTTCTCTGAGACGACTTGTGGGTTAGAGGATCCAGGAGAGAGCATGAACCCTGAAGCACCAGGTCCCGTGCCACTCTGGGTGGCAATGCCAGGATAGATTGTCGCAGCGCAGTTGTTGGTCACTACAAGCGGAGTGTTGACATTGTTGCTTTGTCTACTCTCAACCTTCCGTTTCATGTGATGCAGGCCACGAGTCTGGTGGATCAAGAGCAGTGTCGAAGCAACAATGGGACGTCTCATGCCGAAGATTTTGGATTAGGACGTTCAGGACGATGGAAAAGATGACCAAAACGATGGAGGAGAATCGTTGACTTATTGCGGTTGGTTTTGTACGCCCTCTCGATTCGATAGAAAGGGCCTGGAGGTAGTAGTGACGTGAGAGAAGGAATAGGAAGAGGATGTTGCCAAGATATGGATGAGATAGATGGAAGCGCACAAGGTTGGTTAAGGAAGGGGTACAAGAATGATGGACAGGAAGCGCATCAAGGGCCGTACTCAGTAGAGATAGAGAGGATATCTTGAGTATCTAGTACTCGAAGGAAGTGCGACTCAGCATGACGAATCCGTTCGTTGCAGGAAGGTGGTTGACAACTTCCTCCTTGGTCAGATGGCAACAAGAAGATAGGTACCTACTTATCTTAGCTCCGTAATGTCCTGACGATTCGTCAAACAATAGCAACTGATTGAAAACCCCACAAGAACAACACGGAAGAGAAAAAAGGCTTTTCAATGCCGTATAACGGCAATGTCGAAATGCGAATCTCGAGAAAGGCCGTGAGGTGAGTTTATGCCGACAGGACTTCACATCTCAGTCCGTTCTGTAGGCACTTCATACGTATAATTGCCCCACGTTTTGGCTCCCCTATCTGTGATGATGTCTTGACTGTTACCAACTCGTTGGTAGGATACATACTCTTCGCTATCCATATAGTGGGTACACGTACAAGATCAAGCGCTATGAAACCTTGCATTAAAAACGATGATGGCGCTGCGGTCCTGATGTCTGACATGCTGAGCATCAATCTCCGAAGCGCGTCTTGCCTTGACAAGTACCCGGGTACATAGAAACTCCGTATCCTGAGAGACAAGCATTTACTGATTCCGAGAAGCTAAGCAGCACGCACAAAGGGTTGCCCATTCTCTGAAGGTTGACGAAGGTCTCATATACCTTCCGGGCACCAACACGGTCAATTGGCCCGATAGCGACCAGCCTCGTGCCTTCAGACAGCTGCGTTATTTCCTCTACCTTAGTGGGTGCGTAATTCTCTATGTATGATATCAACAGAGACTAATGTCAAGTGTAGCGTCGAAGAAGCCGACTGCTTCATTACATATGATATCGCACTCGATCAGCTGACTTTATGGCTTGCACCTATCGATCCACGCCGCGTGGTCTGGGTTGGTAGAGGATCCACGACAGGAGAGGCATTAGACAGGTATGATGTTGATTTTGCCAAATACTCCACTTCTTTAGAGCACTTTCTCAAGAAGTGGGCCAAGAACAACAAGGGGGATATCTACATTTTGCATCAGAATCAAGCACCTTCCGCAGCAGCGTCGTCTAGAGTCAACTTCAAGGACCTTCGACCCGCGATGGATGCTTGTCGAGTCATCAAAGACTCCCATGAGATTGGACTCATCAAGGAAGCAAATCGGATCAGTACACTAGCACACGAAGCAGTCCTTCGGAAGCTGAGGAGTTTCACCAACGAAGCACAGGTCGAAGCCGAATTTCTGAAGACTTGTGTGGCACATGGGGCCAAGCATCAAGCATACGATATTATTGCAGGATCTGGCTCGAACGCCAGCATCCTCCATTATGTGAGGAATGATGAGGACTTTGAAGACCGTCAGCTCATGTGTCTCGACGGTGGTTCGGAGTGGAAAGGCTATGCGTCGGATGTTACACGGACATTCCCTTTGTCGGGCAGTTGGCCATCGCAAGAAGCGAAGCAGATTTACGATCTGGTACAGGTTATGCAGACCAAGTGTATGAGGATGGTTGGTCCTGGGAAACATTTTGCAGATGCCTTCTATCTTGCACACATGGTTGCGATCAAAGGATTGCTTAAGCTGGGAATCTTGCACAACGGCTCGGTTATGGAGATATACAAGGCCGGCACGTCTGTTGCATTTTTCCCCCATGGGCTTGGTCACCACATGGGTCTCGAAGTGCATGATGTATCACCGTCCGTGGAGCGAAAAACGACATACATTGCTGGGGAGCCCTTGAATGTAGAGGTATGTGTGCTCCGGACGACAAATGCTATCAAGTGCTCTGTATACTAAAATCGTGAACAGGTTGCCAATTATATTCCAGGCCTGAGCGATGCAGAACAATTGAGACAATTGTCATCGAATGTTTTGCCACATGGATTTGGCAGCAGTCTCAGTGTGCCATTCAACCCTGTTTTGGAAGCCGGCATGGTACTTACAGTCGAGCCCGGCATCTACTTCAACCGGGATGCTCTAGAAGGCATATTCTTACCTTCGCCGGTCCACTCGAAGTACATCAACAAGCCGGTGCTAGAACGATTCATGGCGGTTGGAGGGGTGCGTATTGAGGACGACCTGTTGATAACGAGCAACGGATGGGAGAACCTGACGACGACGGCGAAGGGAGAGGATGCATTGAAGATCATTCGCGGCGAGAGCTGAGCTGCGAGAGCGGCCTAGATGGAGCAGGACATAAGGACAACAAATCATAGCGTTGCGCAAGTGGGGGGATTACGGAAGAAGAGACGAGTGATTGTTAGAGGAGAAAAATATAAATTCGTGGTCGTCACAATGCTGATCTGTTAGAGCATTGATATATGGACAGCTCCCAAACGCCGTGGTATCTCATGGGTGCATGACATGAAAATGGAGGTAGGAAAGGGCAAGATCAGAACTCGGACAGAGTCATGCTGTTGCTGACGTCTGTGTTTTGGACCATTTGTGTGAACTCCTCGAAGCTGATCTTGCCGTCGCGGTCGAGATCGGCCTCCATGATGGTCTTGTCGACAATCTGCTGTAGTTGTTGGTCCTTGAGGTTGCTGCCGACCATCATCTTGAGAACGATGAAGAGCTCGCCGTTGCTGATGTAGCCGTCGCGGTCAATGTCGTAGACCTTGAAAGCAAAGCGTAGCTTCTCCTCCTTGTTTCCTTTTGAGCTGAAGGCACTAAGACCGGAAACAAACTCCTGGAAATCGACATCACCACCACCGTCCTCGTCGAAGATGGCGATCATGCGAGTGGCAAGGGGGTTGGACGAGACTTGAGGAAGCGAAAGGAACTCTTCACGCTCAATGGTACCCGAGCCGTCCTTGTCGAGTTTCATGAAGCGCTTGCGCAGACGGTCGAGTTCATCGCGGTCGACTGATTGGAAGAGGTTCGGTCAGCACGAGGCATAGACAGGAGATTGAAGGGTGTAATTTACAGTTGCTGCCCTGCACCAGGTTGTCGAGCACTTGGGAGTTTGCGTTGCCCATGATTGATTGTGATTTGACAGCGGGCAGAAGGTAAGAAGAAGAGGGCGTCTGGCGCTGTTTGGACAAAGTGGAACGATGTGACGCGAATAATGTGTATCCAGTAGTCGCAGTGAGTATGTAGTTGGACGTTTCGGCTGCCTGTGAATGAATGATGCGGGAAAGAGAGAGAGCTTGGTCCCCTTTTCCAAACACGACACAACTCCGACCACTCGTACTGTAGCACCAAGCAATTACACCATCTAATTAGAGCTCCAAATCCAGTCCTCCATCATACCTACCCTTCTACCACTCGCCGTCTCACCTCTAACTCCTGACATCATCGCCATCGCTGTCACCGGCTCTGCAACACAAGCACCTCAACGATAAAGACAATCACGCGACAACAAGACGACACAAACAGCACCACTCGTTCAGCAACATGACGGATCCCGTCATCCAAGTCGCCGAGACGCTGCAGACAGCTTCCATCAGCCGACACCCTTCGCCTGCCCACGATCTCAACCCTGCCACCGCTTCCTCTCAGAAGCAACCTGTGCGCCTCGACTCCTCGCCTGATCTTGACCAGTTGCCCGACGATATCGACGAAGACGAGATCCCCGTTTCCGTCCTCAAACCTGCTCCTCGCAAGGCTCAGTTCCCCCCTCTACCCGACCTCCGCTTCGAACAGAGCTATCTCGCAAGCATCCAGCATGCTCAGTCCTGGCAAGCTGTCGTCTGGATCACTTTCAGAGACCAGGTCTTTATGCCCTTGACACAGGGTCTCCTGTGGACTTTTGTCGTCGCTGGCTGGAGACACTGGAACTCAAAGTCGACCAGCTTTTCAGGACAGAGTGTTGGCGCTCGTATCAGGAGGTGGTGGTGGAAGACCAACAACTGGTCCATTCCCCGCTCCATGCGCGACGAAAGGCTCGCCGGTCAGGTCAAAGAGGTATGTCAATTTCTACAACACTCCTACCTTTGCCTAAATCACATACTGAGTCGGTCTGTCCGTCTGCAAGTTTATGCTGACCAATTTCCTTCAGTACTATGAGAACGAGTTCTCCAACGCTGGTGCAGATTGATTTAGACCATCTTTCTTTTTCCCCTACCAGATCGCCATATCTCCCGCCTATAATTGGCTGCCATCCATCCCGCCCCGCATACACAAGACTTCTGTCGCTTACATGCCCATCCATGCTCATGTCCATATTGTTGTCAAAGACCGATATGGCCTAGGATTGCTCGCCAACGCATCATCTCTGGCCAATCTTGTCCAGGCATCTAGCACGACGCTCTCTTACCAACAAGGGTACGGAAGTGTCTATGGTCGATAAAAATCGCCCTTGACTATGGCGATACGAATGAAGCAACACGGATACTGGTTACCAATTCGTGGCCTACCAGTGTCTCGTTGCTGGGCACGCTGACATGATCTCCCAACACCCAATGACCTTCTGGATCCTGTGATACAGCCATGGCAGGCTGTAGGATGACACTAGTCGGGCTTTGGGACTATGTTACCGCGTTGCTGCTGTGGCACTGACATCAATTACCTCTCTATACCCTCAAAACTGAACCTCGTTTGGCTGCAATCATCATGCGCGCCTTCATGTCACCTCTATGTTGAATAAATTCTTGTGCTGGTGTACCACGAATTAAAACCCGCTCCTCATGTGTCTGTCTATTCTGTATACTTTCTTCTCGGCAGTTGTGGCTCGCTGTCTGCTCATGTACCTATCCCGAGTCCCCGACTTCCCGAATATAGTAGTGTAGTGGGAGGGGGCATGCCACCAAAGTACAAAAGGTCTAATTAATGCCTCATCGCGCACAGTGCATGCCCGTTGTTGCCTTAAAGCCGACACACCAGAGACTGTTGTACTGCACAAGACGTCGCCCAGGACGTGCGTGCCACTAGAGTAAAGTATTTGCTTGTATTCGGTTGAGAAGGCTCGTGAGGAACACGCACTATCGCACTATCGCACGCCAAACACGCCAAACTCCACTGGCGCGGGGTGAATTGATGGAGGGGTCGAGATCAAAATCTTCGGTAAGCATGCACGGCGCAACCTTTTCTTTGTCTATCGATTGATTTGAGTCGCGGTCGAACAGAATCGTCGCAACGCTACTCGTTATTACTCGGCCACTAACGTCGGGCATGCCAGGGCAGCCGCGACAATGTGGAAACTGTTTGTCTAGAGGCCCACCCACGCTCACCCACTCTCAAGCCTCACGCTAGGATGGACGTCATCACCAGTTTGGTTCCATCGGTCCTTCCTCCATTTGTTAAATTCAATTGCTCCTGCCATCTTTCTTGTTGAGGTTCGCTTAGTTTTCCTTCGTCTTCAAGTCTTGACGTTCTTTCTCGTCTTGACCTTCTTCAATCCCATACACACACTTCAGACTATATATAGACCTCTTCGACAAGGTCGTTTTGTTTGTGGACCAGAGAGACTTGAGATACAGCTCTCCACGCCCGCAACCATGTCGAACAAACCCATCTTTGTTGCGACCCACCCCAGAGCATGTTCGACCGCCTTTGAGCGTGTGAGTACATCTTACCACCATCTTCCTAGACTCGTCGAGGCTGACTAGACACTCTGTCCAGGTCTTCATGACTCAGACTGATACGCTGCAATGCGTTCACGAACCCTTTGGCGACGCCTTTTACTTCGGCCCCGAGAGACTCAGCACCAGATACGAGGATGACGAAAAGGCTCGTGTCGAGAGTGGCTTTGCCGATTCAACTTTCAAGAGCATCTTTGACAACATTATGAAAGGCAACTCAGAGGTGTGCTTCCCTTGCAGCGCCGAGGGACAGCCTTGCTGCATGTCCCGCTGATTTTCCTTTCCCCTGCCCTGTATATTCCACCACGTCTTTGCACAGTGTGCTATACCACACCCTTATCCTCTCACCATTGGTCGATTCCAATGACACATAGATTACTCGTATCCACTATGAGGCACCAGAAGACACCGCTCTATCACACCGTTCTGTACTCACCATTACCAGGATAAACGCATCTTCATCAAAGACATTACTCACTACCTTGTTCCTCCTGAGGGAAAGCCTGCATCCATTGCACCCTCTCTTCACAAGGTCAAGCGCGGTGTCGGAACTGAGGCTGCTGGAAACAACAACCCTCTGACGCAGATGGATTCAACTTCTGAAAAATCCATTTCAATTGCCTCAGAGCACACCTCGCATGGCACTAACGGTACTACCAATGGCAATGCTAATGGCGCTGCCCCATACACTTATGCCACCGAGGCCGAGCCCGGAAACCCTTCGGTCATTCCCAAGGAAGTCCTCAACAAGTTCCACTTTGCCTTCCTCATCCGCCACCCCAAGCACAGCATTCCCAGCTACTGGAGATGCACCATTCCTCCCCTCGACAAGCTCACCGGCTTTTACAACTTTATGCCTTCCGAGGCTGGTTACGATGAACAACGCCGTCTCTTCGACTACCTCCGCTCTGCCGGCCAGATCGGTCCTAAGATTGCTGGTCAAGCCTCCAACGGAACTAACGGAGAGATGACGAGTGATGCCGTCGAGATCTGCGTTATTGATGCCGATGATCTCTTGGACAACCCAACCGTCATCCTCGAGACATTCTGCAAGAGCATGGGTATCAAATATTCTCCCAGTATGCTGAACTGGAACACCGAGGAGGATCACAGGCGTGCAAAGGAGGCATTCGAGAAGTGGAGGGGTTTCCACGAGGACGCCATCGACTCGACTGAGCTCAAGCCCAGGACTCACGTAGGTCACATGCGTATGCTTGTGTTATTGGCTTTTTGCTGACAATCATTACAGAAGAAAGCAGTGAAGAGCGACGACGAGCTGTTTGCAGAGTGGTCCGCTAAGTATGGTGAGGAGGCCGCCAAGGTCATCCAGAAGACCGTTGAGGAGAACGTAAAGGATTACGAATATATGAAGCAGTTTGCCATCAAGGTCTGAAAGATGATCCGATGATGCTGCAGGACAGCTCCAACACATGCTTCATTCCATTCTTATGATTTGATTCATGAATTCTTATGTACGTACAGTTAACAAGCTTCGGCACTCTTCCGGTGCTTTAGGAGAAGCATTTTGGAATGTTATGACATGCTCGTTTTGGTTTTACCTTTACTCTCAAATTTCTTGCATCCGTGAATGTTATAAACTGCATCAACTATGCTATACCAGGCGGCCATAGGAACCTCGGCTAAAGCCATTCTCGAGTACGGAAGAGCCTACGAGACTGGGGCACTTGATTTATCCATACTCCGTCCATATGTGGTTTGATCTACTTAACATCACAGTCATGCTCTCAAGGAAACACCTCGAGACTGACGTCATACTTTTGTAAGCAAAATAGAGAGAGCATGAGATCCAGTACTAGTAGAGGGACAACAGTGTTC
This sequence comes from Dothideomycetes sp. NU30, assembly GCA_026013035.2. NCBI lineage: Eukaryota > Fungi > Ascomycota > Dothideomycetes > Dothideomycetes sp. NU30. The sequence goes on along the minus strand of BSBH01000064.1, from coordinate 67,235 downwards.
GCTCTTTTCTCTTGATATCCAGAAATTTGAGTGTCTCCATTTTTTCAAACTCACTTCGTTTCAGCACATTTTTGTGTCAATTCTCAAGAATCAAACAGCACAACATGTCTGCCACAGCATTGATATTCGGAGGTTCGGGCAAGGTAGGTTTATAGAACGTCACACTCAAACGAGAGCCCTGTCTTCGATATCTACATAGACATGAAACTGAATACTGTATGATTGAACCTTCAGGTCGCACGACACTTGACCACCAAACTGGTAGCCTCGTCCTACACTGTCCACTCCATCATCCGCAACTCAGCCCAAGTCCCAGATATCGAGGCCCTGGGTGCAAAGCCCATTGTCCAGAGCATTGAAGAATCCAGTGTCGATGACCTTACAGCAACGATCAAGAAACATGCTCCCAATGTGGTGATTTGGTCTGCGGGAGCAGGTGGAGGTAGCCCTGAACGAACCAAAAAGGTCGATCATGAAGGTAAGACCGATATAACACTTACCCACCCAACCATCAGCCATTGCTGATTTTTTACCTTTGCCTTTGCCTTTCACCACGACCATCTGAGCGTGACTAACATCCGAATCAATGAAGGCGCCATTAAAGTCTTCGACGCAACGTCCGCAGCAGGAGTGAAGCGCCTGATCCTCGTCAGCGCAGTCGACGTCCGCGACCGCGAACACAAACCCGTACCCTCATGGTACAACGACGACGACAGATCTCGCAGCGACCGCATGTGGTCAGCCATCGGACCCTATTTCGCCGCCAAATACGCTGCGGACAAAGACCTGGTGACCCAGAACTCTCGACGTGGACTGGACTACACGATCGTCAGACCCGGCTCGCTGAGTCAGGATGAGGGGACTGGCAAGGTGAGTGCGGGGAGAATTCATTTGGCGCCGACGATTCCTAGAGAAAATGTTGCTGAGGTCGTCGTGGCTTGTATTGAGGATAAGAACACGGTTGGACTGGCTTTCGATATTGTGGGTGGTGAGACTGATGTCAAGGAGGCTGTTAAAAAGGTTGGTGAGGAGAGGGTCGATTGTTTCGAGGGATACTATTGAGACTGGTATACCGTGAACAGTCTTCGGCGATAGTCCCAATCCCATCGTCATGATTATGCTCTTCTTGATGTCTTCTCGTGAGCGAAGGACTGAAGCTGTCGAGCTGTTTGATATGCACAGGTTTGGTGATGACCATTCGAGTGCTTCCTCCTCGAGTATCGTGATGTGGGTTTGATTCGAGCTGTCTGAGTGGTCTCTGCAGCCCTTCTCGATAATGGAGACAAAGAAAAGTCTATGTTCCGCCCTAGCCCTCTTAGCAAACGCGATTCTTGCATACTCAGTCTGTGCCACTCGCAAAGGTAACAAACACATCAACGATGATGTCTGCTGAAAGTCTGTACCTCACGTACAAACGCTGTGTCCCTTGACTGCCGCGAGAAAGAAAGAAGAAAAGAGAGGAGAGAGGAAACGCAGATGGATTCTTCTCAATCCATCTGCAACAAAGTAGTTGGCGAAACCTGAAAAACTGGCTTAGTTGGAGAAACCTGAGGAATTGGCTTAGTTGGATTGGGATGGTTCAAGTTCCCAAGGGGCAGTAGGGATATGCCATTAAGCTTGGTCAGAAGGACAGGGTCACTTCTCTAGACGGGGTCTACATCGACAGCTGCCACATTGAACAACCATCATTATCCAGTGTGTCTCTTGTTATTGAGATTCGCAACACCTAATAGATTCTACCTGAAGTGTGAATTGAGACTGCAGGACATCTCACCTAAACCACGTCTTTCAAGCAAACACATGACGAGATTAGAAATTTTTCATGGGGGCGACACACTCGATCTGAGGCTGAGCGAGATGAGACAAAGGCTTGCACAGTACACAAGAGCCTGGAAGATCTTTCTTTGCCTCGAGAAGTCATGCATCAAAGTCACTTCTCGCAAGCGTTGGAAGCGATGCCGGATCCTCTTCTCGCAGTTCTCGCAACTTCTCTTCTCAATCTAGCCATTTTAGGTAAGTTTGGAAACACCCAGAAAGTCTCATGTGACCTGGGAAGTCTTAGTAGTAGGGAGGAGCCAATAGTTTATCGTCTTTACTAAAGATATTATGAAATGTCGAAATTGGGAGAATGAGCATCCACTATACATTCTACATCATACAATTTTGTACACGTTAAGATGGAACCTTGTCCTTGTAGTGTAGGAACTCGTGGGAGTTCTTGAGAGACTCAATTGTTCCTCTTGCTCTTCCCACCACCTTGACCTTGTTTCGCTTGCTTCTTCGCTTTCGAAGCCGTTGCTTGACCGGCTCCATCAGTCTGTGAATCCTCTTCCTCTTGAGTAGCAAAATGATGCACCAAAGCACTTGTATACTTCTCCATCTGAGCGATCTCGTCGACTTTGACGCGCATGTAGTCGAAAGCGACGCAGACTTTCATGTCACTGCTGGCCTTGATCTTGATGCGCTTTTCTGTAGCCAACACGTCGGCCGTGTTTTGAGCTTCGGCTGGCGTAAAAGAGACGGTGCCAGTGGCTTCGTCGGCGACAGCTGCGGGATCATCTTCTTCGGCTTCAGTAGACATGTCCATATCGTCGACTGTAGTACCCAGAGAGGTAATGGCATCGTCGTCGTCTGTATATTCTAGGACAGGCACTTTCTGGTATCGCTGACTGAAATGTGTGAGTACGCAAGCCTTGGCTCCCATGCCGAGAGCTACACTTAGTGCTTCGCTAGTAGTAGTGTGATTCTTTGCCATTGCGTCTCCCTGCAATTCATCATCAAAGGTTGCTTCGTGAATGCAAACTGTGCTGCCCTGACCAATTCTAGTGAAAGCCTTGGATGGACGGCAATCGCCTGAATACGAGACTTTGAAGCCAGAGGGAAAGGTGATGGAAACTGCACGAGCGCCGTGACAATGTTGTACACTGACACATTGAATGTCGTTCAAGTTCAACATCTCCGGCTCAACCTTGCCACGAGAGAGCTTGTCGGACCAAGATTCTTTTGCCATGAAAGTGTTGACCATTTGAGTTGCCGAAGGGGGAACAAACCAGTTGAGGCTCGAGGAGAAGTTGTTCCTAGCGACGTTTACCGAGATGCCTAGAGGTGCTAGCCTCGAATAGCCAAAGTCCTCAACGTGGCTGTACTCTTCGAGCCAATGCAGCATGGCTGTCTCGGATATCACTGCCAGACGACTTTGGTTGGTAAAGTACGGTGATGGATCAAAGTCAACGTCGTCGGCAGGCGAGGGAATAGGTCCGGGCTTCGAGCCGTGGACGATTCTGTACCACTCGCGAAGCACTGAAACGGTGCCCAGATGATGGTCGGCGTGCATGTGACTGATCCAAACCATCCTGAGTTCTCGCATGACCTCGTTGAATTCGTTCGGGGGAAAGACTCGTTTCAACTGACCCAAAGTGTTCTCGCCGCAGTCAAACAGCATCGAGCCCCAACCAGGTACACGAAGGAGAGTTGCAGAGACATTCCGATACTTCGAAGGTAGAGCCGAGCCAGTCCCCAATGTGACAATCTCAACCCCCTTTTGCGGCAAGCTGTCTGCCCAGGCATTCAATCGTTTACTGTCTGCTTCAACATCTTGCTGAGCCTTTGCAGCTGATTCGAGCACTTCCTTGGACATTTCGTTCTTCACTTTTTCTACATCCAAGAGCTTTGGTACTTCGTCGGCAGAGAAAAAGACGGAAGGTTGAAGAGATATCTTTTGACCTCGATCAGCCACAATGGCGAGATCTTTGAGTCCTGGGAACTGGTTGATGTTCTGGGCAGCAGACGAGTTGTCGTGTACAGGTACACTGTACCGAGTTGAATCGATTTGTTGTAGCTGCGTGGTAGCTACCGCTGCAGAATCAAACGCCAGTCTGTTTGAGCACAACTCGGGTGAAGATATGATGTGTTTCATGTCTCTTCTCTCTTCCATGAACTGCTTGAGCAGGGGATGCGCTGCAACTCCGGGTCCAAGCATCCATATGAAAGCACCAACTCCTGCCATAATTGATTCGGTGTTCCATTCAGGACGTGAAACCAGGGGCTCAACATATTCAGCAGAAGGCAGATCGATAATGGCAGCACCACCACCGACCGTGCTCTCCCCTAGAACTTGTTCGGGCGTGATAGTCTCGCCTTTATCGTTCAATACGGTCTCGCCTCTGGTTAAGTTTGCCCACTTCACACCCTTTTCAACGCCCAGCGCCAAAGCTGCCTGAGGCTTGAACTTGCCTCTTTGCATGTGGTTGCATACGATATACGATAGGGCCTCTTTGGCCGGTTCTACTGGAGGGAGAGACTCAACGAGCGCACCAGGCCACGGACGGCGAACCAATACGTTGATCTTAGGTACAGGTTCAGTGCCACCTGGCATTGGCCCTGTGTATTTCACAATCTTGTGGCTTTCCGGATCGCGAACAAATAGAGTAGCAGGCAGTTGAACCTCGTTGATCGGAGTTTCGACAAGAGCGTCCATTCGCCAGGACGAGTCGAACATGTCAGAGACTACTGACTTTGCCATCATCAGTGCTTTCTCTTGGTCGTCCTTTGTGAGTGTGGGACGGTTTTGTGAGGGCTGATCATCGTTGAGTTCGTCGTAGCTGCGCTTGCGAGGACTTGAGGAACGATCAGGAGCATGTTGGCTACCTGTAGGGGTAACGGGCATAGCCCATACTTTGATCAAGTCATCGGACCAGGTAGGCTCGGAGAGCGGTGGTTTGGTGCCTGGCTTCCCAAAATCGTTACCGAGCTCGTGTACATCAACAGGCATGCCCCTGCGGAAAACGAATCTTCGCGCGGTAGCCAAGGTGTAGTTGAGATTGGGACCACCGAAGATGTTCAGCCTTATCTTATCCTTTGTTTCGCTAGCCGCCTGGCTCGTAACCTCGTCGTCGTCTACCGGCGCACCGTCTCTCCGCAGTTTGGTAACTATCTTCCTCTTAGTATCCTCAAGGGCAGCCTTGTTGCTCGCCGAAGCACCGTCGGCCAGTGTCAGGATCATGCCAATCAAGCCGCCTGTGTTTGCCCATGATGTAGTGCCGGTCAAGAAGAGCTCCGAGACTTTGAGCAGGCGAACACGTTGCTCGACTGAAGCTCTCTGAGTACCTTCGGGCAGAGTGCCGAACAGGTAACGTTTGTGGTCAAAGTGGAGGAGGAGAGTTGTGCCAATTGTGTCTGCCGTAGGCGTGGCAACAAACTGGAGGAAGGAGCGCATGAGATTGAATTTCAGCAGACCAGGATCGTGCTTTGGAGCGGGGATTGCGAGGGAGCTGGACGGAGGAAAGACGATTTGATGCCTGTTTTTGAGCACTCTAAGTTTGGGGGCACGACTGAGGCGGAATTGTGTTCGAGCCGAATTTTGTAGAAGCTTGCGCAAAGTCGTCAAGGTCGGCGACTCTTTTCGCCTGGACAGTGGTGACAGCGGTGACCGCGATGAGGGCGGCGACGGCGACTTGGACTTTGTCGATAACTTGTCGAAAAGGTCGACAACGAGTCCTGCACCTCGGGCACCTCGCCTTCCTGGTCCTTCTGCTTGTCGTCTTGATTCTTGTCGACCAAAATTTCTCCGCTGTGATGGGGCTAGCCAACTCGCACACTTCCACGAGCGCACCAATCTGAGAGCCACGTTTACGTTGTCCAAGACCTGGTCGGCATGCCACGACCTTTCGTGCGTACAGATCAATTACTACTGCAAGAGTCGACAGAAGGATGGCGAAGTCTGCGATGTTCCAGCGGCGTCATCGTCTGCCCTGACGGACCGGACTCTGCGCACGAGTCAAACATCACTCGTCTTCAGGACTTTTTCCATCGAAAACCCGTACAGTATCTAGGTACCTACTGCAATACCTAGGTGCTACTGAGTTTGGTGGATAAGGTACCAAGCAGCTCTTAAATTGTATCCAACACGTCACAATAGCTAAAATCATGTCTGGCATCAAGCTTGTTTGATAAAGCACACCAATACTCCTAATTTCTCAATCTATAAAACTCGGAATATGTACAATAATGAAGCAAAGGAAATGTCAATCCGTCAACGCCAAAACTGTCCGAGAACGCGGCCACAAGGCGAAGGGGGAATAGTAGGAATCAGTTCAGGACCAAGGAGAGTAAGACAAGAAAAGTTCATCACACACAGCGTGGACTTTCTGTCGGTTTTTTAAAGAGCGCGTTCAATCGTAAGTTGTAGCCATAGCAAGGGACTTCTTTTGGCCCCGTTGCGAGCCTACGGAGGCAGCTCTACTGGAAGCTAGCAGAGTTGCTGGGAAGTTGGAAGGCATTGCCGTTGGCGTTGCTCAGGTTGAGCATGGTGATGTCGACAGGCGTTTCACCTTGCGACGACACGCCACCAACTTGGGAGTGCGAGCCAAGGCCGGAAATGCTGGGATCCTTGCTGATGTCGTCAATGAAAGGAGCATAGGCTGGGTGACGAAGGAGAACCTCGATGAGACGACGACAACGACCGTTCTCGTCGGCCAAAGAGCGGTTCTCTGTTCTCAGGTCGTTTGCCTCCTGCGCCTTCATGGCTACCTCGCCCTCGAGTTGGGAGATGTATTCTAGAACGAGTTAGCAAATATCCTGGTCAATGTATCATGAGTTGTGGCACGTACCCTTTCTACGAGAACGGAATGCACGAGCGGAGACCTTGTTGCGGAGCTGGCGTCTTTCCTTGCTGCTGAGCTTCTTGCCCTCTTCGCTGTTGAGAAGACGCTCGTCCTCATCCATTTCGTCCTCTTCTTTGCGCATGCGAGCAACGTGAGGCAGCATACCGCCAGCAGAATCATCGGTGGAGCTAGGGGCAGCACTGCTTTGACGCATCTGGTTGAGAAGACGGGAGATGCTTTCCTCAGTGTGTGCATCGGTCTGGGCGGATGGGGCGCGGCTCTTGTTCTTGGCATCGAGTGCCTCCTGCTGCTGCTGCTGCTGCTGCTGCTGCTGCTGCTGCTGCTGCTGCTGCTGCTGCTGTTGTTGTTGTTGTTGTTGCTGCTGTTGCTGAGCCTGGCGTCTTTGTTGCTGCTGTTGCTGCTGAGCCTCAAAGTGCAGTCTCTGTCGCTGAGCATGGGCTTGGGCTTGTGCTTGGGCTTTGGCGATGGCGGCTGCCTGGGCCTGCTGCTGGTGCATACCCGGCCACAGTCTACCAACGTTGCTGGGTGTAGTGTCGTCGGCACCTGCGATGGTGGCTGGGTCGACAAAGTCAGGTGCCTGCTGCTGCTGTGCGGGACCAGCCGAGGGATAGTACATGGCAGGAATAGGTTGAGGAGTGTTGAAGTCCATGTTCATGTCGGCATCCATGTCGATACCGGTCGACCATGAACCGTTGAAGCCATGGTCAAAGGTCATGTCATCAATGCCAGAGTTGAAGCCGCCAAAGGCATGGCTAGGGGTGAAAGTGTCAGAGACGGGCTGGTTTAGTGCAGAGAAACTGGCGACGGAACCAACCGGGAGGCCGGTTTGCTGTTTGAAACGATCGTATTCATGGCTGGGGCCAGCAAAAACCTGGGCGTCGTCTCCTTCGAAAGGTGAGGGTGCGTTGTAGTATGCATCGATGGACGGGCGAGGGGTGGGGCCGGCGAGTTGGGGAGAGTTGATAGCGGTAGTGCTCTGATTGAAGTCGAAGAATGTGTCCATGTCAAGATCCGGCTTGATGGCATGGGGCATGCCCATTTGGGCGAATTGAGCAGTGGCCATGGTGCTGCTGGGAGATAGAGCAACAGAGGAGCGATGTGTATGAAGTTATGAAGCGCACGTTACGGGCTGACGCGGCCTTGAGTGGCTTGGCAAGGCGATGTGACAGGGGCGGCGGTAGAAGGTCAAGGGAGCGAGCGACGAGACGACGGCGTGAGAAGCAGTCGACGGTTGGAAAGATCGAATGGAGGAGAGCGATGAGAGAGAGGGCGAGACGGCGGTTGATAGATGGAGTGGTTTCGATGGAATGGATGAATGGATTGGATGCAAAAGGGCGGACGAGACTGAAACTGGAAGAGGCCAAGCGACCCAACCAAGTCTCCCAAGCGCGGCGCTGCAAAAGGCCGATGCGCGAGGCACCAGCCGCAAGTGACGGCAATGGCTTCTTCCCGAAACATGCGCACAGCCTGCTTTTCCAGTCGATCCTCATCCGAATCGCCGGCGCCGTTCCTTGACTTCCCTCGAGTTCCCTTGTCAAACTGCTTGTCAATAATGTCATGGTTCCAGTGCCACTCGTTCCCCCCCTGCGCGCCTGGGCCAGTCAGCCACCCGCAATCTGCTTGTTGCCATCTCCCCTTACTCCGTAGAGTACCCCGAATTGTCCCTCCAACTGTTCTGCAGTCATCACCGAGAGACCTCCTTGTAATGATTGCCTCTGCTTGACCGAGCTTCAGCAGCATGTCTCTGTCTATTCGTGGTTGAATGATGATATGTGATAGGTATCTACAAGTTTCTACCAATAACCTGAACCCAGTCAGCCGGTCTCGGACTACTAGGTCCCAGCTAGACTTTTCACTATTCGTATGTTTCCTCAGAAACTTGCTCAATATCTACTCCATTTTTGGTTGCGCATGTCCAAGCCTCAAAAGTTGATGCCTCTTCTTGAGCGTTACGTGCACGCTTTATCCTAATAAACGTTTCTCTTGAAAAGGCTCGGTCGGCTTGTGCAAATTTCCCACGTCTGCTGAGCCACATCATCTGCGTATACAATCTACTCCATGATTCCCGTATTTACAAGACAAATGAATGGAACATCGAGTCTATGTGTGTTCGCATCGTCTAAAGTAGCCAATCTTTGCATTACGTTGATTCTATTTTGGTAATGCTGTCGGTGTGTCTCGCGCCGCGTGTCTTTTGAGGCATGTACATGTTGCTATTGTACTTTCAGAGCCGTCGTGTCTTGCTGACTTGCCCTTAAAGACAACGACGTCTAGTGGCGCTTCTTCCCAATCCGATACTTTGTGTAGGGCAGGCATCTCTTGTGGGAGACAGCTGCTGACACCCTTGAGCCCAACCCTAATCTGGCTGGAACAATGAATGTGTCTGTGAACCCTATACCATGAATCATGTCTGCGACTTCATCCTCATGTTCAGGAGCCCAATCTCCCTGCTCATCTCGGGTCCATGAATGGTTCTATGCTTCAAGATTGATGCTGCGACCAAAACGTCCGTAAAGTGCTGTTTTCAGCTGCTGCATTTCGTCTCTCAGCTCGCCCAATTTCTCCTCAACTGCGGTCACATCGTCGTCAATTTTCTCAATTGACGCCGTGAGTAATTCCTGGACTTCGGACAACGGCAGCAGGAAGAAAGAGTCCCCGATCTTGTATCTAATATACCGTGAGATGTGACCTAGTAGTCCAATTGAGTTCCTGAAGACTTACGACACCTTTTCGTCCTCGTCGGCAAGTTCGAGCTCGCCGGCGACTTCTTCCAAGTCTTCCTTGTCTTTCTTTTCGACGGTCATGTCAGCATTGCCCTACACTGTGATCGATCCAAGAACGACACGTACTTGCTTGGTCTTCAAATCTCCCTCGAGCAGCTTCTCTTTCTGATGCAGTGTGCTGAAACGATTGATCTTGTCCTGATCCTCACGGCGGACTTCTGTTTCCTCGCTCTCTTCATCCTTCGATAGCTAGTTATCAAAGTCAGCTTTATTCTTTTTCAATCTGCATAAGATCCGCACCATTCTTCTCGATACGGCTGCAGACATGTTGTGTTGTGCGTCGATGGAACTTGTGATAATATGTCCGGACTGGTTTCAAATTGTAGCATTGGATATTCTCTTGTCAAACACGCATCAAAGATTGCCAAGCAAGTCCGAGGCCCCACAGCTTCTGCTTCACCCTTCAACTCTTCTCTCTGTCCTCTCTCTCCATGGAGACTGGTAATTATTAATTTGATCTCCAACACACGTAGTGTTTTAGGGAATCGTTGTAAAAGACTCTCTATGGCTAGGGCTGAGAACAGTCAAAAGGGTAATCGATGACTTTCCGGACGATGACCTGACAAGGCAATGGTCCTGCAGACCGGTGTGTATCGTTGCTGACCACCTCCAAATCCGCCTTGGCTCAGCATAGCCTACTTAGGCAACAGCAATATGGTGCGTGAGACGCCAACGCGACTCTGTACAAGCCAAAGAACACACTCTAATACATTTTTTCGAGACCACCGCTCAAGACAGTGTGAGCTTGAGATGCTACTTGTTTTCTGTTACAATGGCAGCCCAGACTTCCACCATCTTGAACAACATTTCCTGGCTTCTTTTTCCGGGCTCTCATCGGATACAATGTCGTGCTGATAAAGAAGTGCATTTGTACGGATGATCTCATACTACGGTTGGGAGGTAAAAACCAGTGGTGCTATGTTGTCAATCTAGCTGAGCAGGAACTCGACACAAACACTGTATGTCACTAATACCATACACCATAGCTCCGCCTCACATGGGAGACGACACTCTTCCATATTGGCTGCCCGAGAACCCTAGTAAACACAAATCATTAAGAGAAACCATCCATGCACAAAGGGAGTGAGACAACGATGGAGATGTCCATTAAGGGCCCTAAGCTAGCTCACAGTGATTATATCAGGCTCTTCATGCACCCTTCCGATTCTGATCCTGTCAACGCTTTCAGCTTGCTTTGTATCTCGGTGTTTACTCCAAGTCTTCCGAGTACGCTGGTAAATAGTATATTTCGATATGTCTTGACGCCAACACCAATCTAAACACGCGCTTGGCATGCATATGAGATTTACTTTCATCTATCTCAGAAGGGCCAACTTGTCACCTTTTGGTCAGAGGAGCAAAGCCATCGATCCTACGACGGCACATAGCCTGGAAATCCAGGCTTAGCGGCCTGCTGGTTTCCCTTGGACAAAATAAATCGAACAGCTGGATGGAACAGGAAGACGACCATCTTTAGAATGGACTTTGTCCATATTTCAGCCGCACTCAGCCTCACGAGCCTGACCATCTCCTGCATCATCCAACAGCGAGTGCTGCCTTAGTATGTCCGCCTTTAGCGCTGCCTATAGGTGTCTTATATGAGTCAACGAGATCAAAATGGTTCTGCTAAGGTTTTGTACCTATATATTTCCCTGTGTCTCCCCCCAAAATTGATAATATGGCTACAAGAAAGAAAACTGCTTCTTTGTTCGTTCTACCGTCATTAATTCTTAGGCGCGAAGCAAGACTTAAGATGGCAACAAGCCTCCAAACTCAAGACTTCCTTCGTAGACCGAAGAAGCTCATATGCGCTCTAGATGGCGAGTGTCCCCAAAACCAATCAGGAAAGAAGTGTCTGACCATTTCAAATAGGCACATGGATGGTAATAATTTGAGTCGTATATCCCATTTGCAACAGCTGACATTCCATCAGGATAGTGACTCTGGTTGGGTTGGAGGGGGTCTGCTGGGTCAGGGACATCTCCAAACTCCTAGCAATGTAACCAGAATAACAAGAGCCATCAAACCTGAGGATAGTGAACATTATCCCCAAGTGGTGTTCTACCAAGCCGGAGTAGGCACCGGGCTCGGGTTATGGAATCAAGTTGTCGGAGGGGGAACAGGTCTCGGACTCTCCGAGCACATTCGGGAAGCCTATACGTTTCTAGCCAACAATTATGCATCTGGAGATTCAATTTTCCTCATTGGATTCTCGCGTGGAAGTTTCACGGCAAGAAGTTTAGGTGGACTCATCGGACAACTTGGGCTGCTCAATAAAAGGGGGCTACCGTACCTTTATGAGATTTTCTACGATTGGGAACACGCAGGGGATCCAGCAACGCAAGGATCGACTTTCTGGCAGAATTATCGTGATCGAGGAGAAAAGTTTGAACTCACAACACCTTCCAACGACCCATCTCAAGCGAAAGCATATCTGAGAGAATACCGGGCACTACTTCGAAGTCTAGGACTGACTCATACTGTCTCAATTCGAGAAGACCCTACACATGATGTATCAATACGAGCCATTGGGGTCTGGGATACAGTTGGTGAGTGGATATCTCGGCCCGTATTTGATCAGGCTCTTAAGAGCTCTTTTAGAGAATCACAACAACGGCTGACACTTGTAGGGGCACTCGGTATACCTGTCAATCCGTGGTTCCAAAAACACCTAGGTATTCCTGGCTTCCTTCACGAGTACAAATGGCTCGACACGACATTGTCAGACAACGTGTCGAATGCGTTTCACGCTTTGGCACTAGATGAACATCGAGCACCTTTTTCACCAGCTGTTTGGGAAAGACCTGAAGGATGTGAGACAGTACGTGAAAATCTTCTCTTGTTGCACGAACATGACTAACTGAAGAAATAGAACCTTAAGCAGGTTTGGTTCCCCGGGGTAAGTATTTGATAACGATGGATTTGGAAACGTTTTGTCTGATTATTTGAAAAGGCACACTCAAACGTAGGAGGATCTTACGACGACACGGCTTCAGCAGACATCACTCTAGCGTGGATGATGGACCAACTATCGGGTGAGAGCACCCGTCTCAGAGACAATGTGCCTCTAGAGAAGAAGGATTGGATCGAATTCTATGACGATTATCTGGATCAGCAGCACGAACTCAACAAAGAGTGGTACAAGAATCATCCTCCCACCCGTATGTGGTCACTGGGAACACTGTATAATTCCTTCACATTCCCGCAAAGTTTGACGGGACGGATTGTACGCACACCTGGACGCTATCGAGTCACCGATCCTTTGAACGGAATTCAGGAGAGGGGGGTGCTGATGAAGGATACGCAAGAGTTCATCCATGCGTCAGTGAGAGCGCGAATAGATCTTGGAGGAAAGGGTGTGGAAAATAAGCCCGGGTTCTGGTCCGCTGTCATTCGTTGGCTTCACAAATTAACTGGGCGGGCGACTGCACCATACAGATGTGAGGCATTGCGGGACTGGGAGCTTCACGATTCCCACAAACACCATGACAGATTCAGCATCAACTCGGACTTCACAGCGACGAGTGAGGAACAAGCCATTGCGAGGCCACCCTACTGGTCATGGCATGGCGAAGACAAGCGTGTGGAACAAGGTCTGGTGATTAATGAAGATGTGATGGGGAAGTTCGAGATACAACTACTAAAGCGATTTGGGTAACCTCTTTCTCTCTTGCTTTAGTCATCATTTCCATTCTGATCTGGTCCTGGTCAGCTTGTATATCATAGTTATCAAGACATGTTTTACACCGACATCAAGAATGGGTTTGCATTTTTTCTTATCCCGTCTCTGTTTCTGGACCAGACTCTTATCTTTCCGCTACTGCACTCTTTCAAGCTCTTTGGTTGCTTGCTATGCTATAAGGTAGATCATCACAACGACTAGAGAGATAACACGGAAACTGATTAGAGATGGAATCTCATACTCCTAAACTCACTATCTTCCCTACTTGCGAAATCCTTATACCTAGCCTCTTATGATCAGCTAGACCACCGGTTATTACATCCATTCTAGCGCTTCAAGGTCTACTCTGAATAGATGACGCTCTTAAAGGACTGCATGCAGATGAGGCTCATCGATGGCTGAAGGAGGGGGAAAGTGCGGAGATTCCACTGACTGCACGACACCTTGATGTCATTGATGATCAGTATGCATTGTTCGACAGCTACAAATATAGATCAACGACGTCCTGACATCTAGCTTTCCTGGAGTTGTAATTATTTCCAAAAACTACTACTCGAAAACCCCCTATCCGATCTCAGATTTTAGAGAGCTCCAGCCAACATGTCCTCCGGTCAAGACATGCCTGCGTCACGCATGACAACGAAGCAAACACCGGACGAAGAAGTACATCCTCCACCAGACCTCCATAATATCCGTCCAGCAAAGAAGCTCACCTTTTCATCCACACAGAAAAACATCCAAGTAGTAAAAGAATACATGCGCCTAGCCTACTCTCCCACGGAAAACAAAGGCGCAAAAACAGTATCTCACCTCTGCACCTCCGACTCCTGGTTTTGGGCCCCCACAACCTTCCCTGGTGTCTCCACACCCATGGAATACGCAGAATCACATTCTCACGTCATGGCCAGTATTGCCGATTTGCACATCGTGTGTTATGACCAAGTGTTCGCGAAGGATGGACATGTATTGTTGAGGTATACGGCCGAGGGAAGTCATTGTGGGGAGGCGCATAATGGCATTGAAAAGACTGGGAGAAAGGCGAAGTGGAGCGCTGCAGCCATTTTTGAGGTTGAGGGGGGGAAGGTCAAGAGTTTTACCAAGGATTGGGACAAGTTGAGTATGTGGAAGTGAGTACAATGTTTTCCTTTCTGGGACGTGATGAGGGGGCAAGGACTGACTTTTGTGGATATAGGCAACTTGGTTGGATGAACGGGGACGAGTATGTTTGAGAGACGGGGAACGTGTTGAGAGAGTCAAGGTGAGCGACGAGGTTCATGCTGCAAACAGAAAAATGGATTGGCCAGTAGTTTCGAGCAGACTGTACCACCGGCCAGAAAATCAAGGGACAGAAGCATGAACAAATGCCAGAAATTTTCCAATCACACATGTCTCCTGTGTGCTAGAGCCAGTCATGCGCAAGGACTCCCTTTTATGGCGCTTCCCAAGGCTCCTTTGAGGAGTAGTATATCATATGCATAGAGACAGTACTTACATGAAAAGGTTTCTAGAAGCTCTAGTCTTGTTGATCTAATACACAGCTCTCGCTGGCCGCCCACCGACTGGTAATCGCGTTTCATCTTCTCATCGGCCTATGGCTTGCCAAGAAGATCTTGAATGGCTGGACACCCACGGGGGATGTATAATAAATTGATTGACTTGACCAAGACACATTTGCTGCGAGTCAGGATAGTTGGTGGCCTTGAGACAAGGCAAAACCAGCAGACTCCGCCTGGGTTAAAATATCCTACCAAGCTCAACTGGGTGCAACAAATGAACACCAAGCATGTTTGCATATGTGGTAGGTATTTATTGTTGAGAAGTGAAGTTGGCAGGTTGAAGAAGAAGGTGGAAAGTCAGTAAACAAGCATGTATTGAAGCGTCAGGGCGTGAAAGAGTCCGCGCGGAGAAAGAGCGGCCAAGGACGAGTAAGCAGATTAACTCTAAAATAATGGCTTTCGTCATTCCCCCGACATATGAGTGTTCGGTCCAATTGGTGAATGGATGAGTAGGTAGGTAGGCAGGTACGACCCAAATGTCTCGCAAAACCTTGGGCCAACTTGGTGCACACGACATCTGAGTCCTGTGATTTTTCTACCAACGCTATTCTATTCATCGTTATTTCGCCAGCGCACTTCAGCCAGCATCACCGATAAGCCACCAGTCACTGCCGGCTACATCCAGAGTGCATATCGAGCCGAGGCGACGGATCGGGCGCCGTTGACATTCGACCGTCTCTAGTAGTAGAGCTACTCCATCTACTTGTACCCACCTACCTATCCCAGCTTCTCTTGTACTATCGTTCGCTCCCACCGCAGCCCTTTGTCGCCTTCGTGCTTCGCTCTTCCACTCCGTCCGCATTGCATATGCGGCATTGTCCGGAAGCATAGCCATTCTTGAGCGTGGAATGCGCGGCCAGAGCTGGATCTTCCCCGCAGCCTGACATCTGATCCGCCATGGGGAACACAAACAGCTCGACCAAGGAGTCACGCACCTCTGGCTCGCGATCGCGTCCTGGCAACGTAAATGCCGCCACCAGCAATGGAGCCGACCCGAATGCCATGTACAGCTTACGCAGCAGCGGTCGTGGCAGTAGGCAGAATCTCTCCTTCTTGCATCTCAGCTCCAACGGCCGAGGAGAATCATCGCGTAATGAGGAGACCCGTCGTGAGACCAAGCAAGAACGAGAAGCCCGTCGTCGTGAGAAGGAGCGCTTAGCCCGTGAAAAGGAACGCGAGCGCAGTATGCGGGAAGAGAGTGTAGACGGTGGATTCCTCGTCACTCTCGGCACCTATACCGGTCCAGAGGATTTTAACAAGGCTGTCGTACGACAGCTCATGGTATGCTCTTTGACATGGTCATTACATACTCGAACCCCGCTAACACGTATACTACAGATTGAGCGCCGTCTCGCGCCTTTCTGGAAAGGCTTGAACGACCACAACGATTCATGGACAGAAAACCAGCTAGTCGCTGTAGCACGTGGCCTGCCTCTTCCAGCTCCTGACGATCCTCCTCTTCCCGACCCTGATCCTATCGCCAGCACAACCGATAACACCCTCGCCCTCTCAATCGCGTCTCGCTCTTTGACAAATCAATCTGATGAAGGCTCGAATCAGCAGGGCTCCAATTTCCTCCGTCCCGGTTCCGCCTCACTTCCTTCAGCTTCAGGCTCGCGGAACCTTTTTAGAGACCGCGCAAAGACTCTCGCTTCTCTGGGCACTTCGACCAAAGGAGGCTCCTCAACATCCATTGCACCGCAAGAAGTCCAACTGCCAAGAGATCCTCGCGTAAATGGCTCGCCTGTCGAAGCCGTCCTCTACAAAGATGCTGCGGAATGTCCTATCTGTTTCATGTACTACCCTCCTTACCTCAACAAGACTCGCTGCTGCGATCAACCAATCTGCTCCGAATGCTTTGTTCAAATCAAAAGACCAGACCCCCATCCTCCGGAGCACCACGATGAAGACGGAAACCCTACAACCGACGAGGAGGGTCTGCTGGTGTCCGAAGTAGCTGCTTGTCCATTCTGCGTCACTCCAGAGTTTGGCGTAAGCTACGACCCTCCACCATTCCGTCGTGGCCTTGTCTATCCTGGACCTGTGAGCAGTACTGGTGTCACAAGTGTTGGTTCACCTGGATCTTCCTCAACTTCGGTCAATCAACTACAAGGCAGACGTCGGACCACTTCACTTTCTGCATCTGCACCGACAGTCATCACCACAGATCGGGTACGTCCCGACTGGGCCAAGAAGCTAGCAGATGCCAGAGCACACGCACTTCGTCGCTCGGCTGCTGCAACCGCGCTGCACAATGCCGCTTACATGCTGGGGAATAGCCCAACAAGTGAATCCCGCTCATTCGGCGGTCTAGGTCGTCGACGCCGGACCCTGCTTGGTGAATCTTCTGCAAATGCAAGCGGAACCGGAACACCAAGAATCCCGGAAAATACTTCACTCAGTAGTCTCTCACAGTTGATAGCGCAGATCGAAAGTCAGGCTGCAGAATCTCGTGCGAGTGGTAGAAGAACTCGTACTCAAGATCTCGAAGACCTCATGATGATGGAAGCAATCCGTCTATCTCTCGCCTCCGAGGAGGATCGTAAGAAGAAAGAAGAGAAGGAAATACGAAAGGACGCAAAGAAACGAGAAAAGGAAGCTGCCAAAGAGGCCAAGAAGGCCGATAAAGCAGCAAAGAAGAGTGGAAGCATTTATAGCGCCAGTTTGAATGGCAGCACAACATTCTCTTCCATGTCACGATCAACAAGCAACATTCCGAGACCACAGACAGCAGCTTCGGTAGCTTCATCCCCACCTCCTGCCACTCAGCCAATTGTCGGCAAAGGGAAAGCGCCTGCCACATACGGTTTCAACCCCCTAAGTGAACCCACCTCGACACTAAACACCGAATCTGCGGAAATGTCAAGTCATGCAGGCACTGCTCCCGATGATGCACAACGCCACCTTGAAGAATCTAGGGCCAAGATTCCACAGTCGACGCAACCCATTTCCTTCCCTGAAGCGCTGAACCAACGATCTTCTCATCTCCGTCACATTTCCAACGCATCCTCAGTAGCATCATCGATGATGGATTCTGCACCTGGTAGCTACCAACGTTCACCCAACCATCAAATGTCACCGAATGCTAGTGGCACAGTACTTGATGATAGTGGAGGCACTCCCGATACTCAAGGTGGCACTCCGGGAAATGATGTCAGCACTGAACCCATGTTCAACTTCAATACCATGTCAGAAAGGATACAAAGCGATGACAAGGATCGAGACGCAGAGCATGTTGAGTTTTATGAGCAGAAACCAGACGATCCGGCACGCAATACATCTGTTGCTTCGTCCTCCAAGGTAGATGCTAATGGACTACAAATCCTGAACGATGATGAAAGAGAAGTGATCAAACACGGAGACGCCTTACCAATCCGGTCCGAGGAAACAAAGCCGGTCAAGGTAGATGCCAAGCATGCGGAAGATGTGAACATCTTGCACAATGCATCGGCGACCACGCATTGAACTTGAGAGAGATGGAACCAACGAGTTCGTATTGAAAGGGCAGGTGATGGTACATTCTTTCACTTGACTCATGATGATTACATATATTGTAGCATGCCACCAAGCCAATCACTCACGCATTAAAGGGCTTTCTGGGCGGAAATAAATGGGACTGGCGTTGAGGGGGATTAGGAAACTCAGTTGCACTTTCTCTTGGAGGCCAAGAATAGTGTAGTTAGATGCAAACATACGAGCCGATTCACTTTATTCATGTTAAGTGACATTGTCCGGACTGTTGTTGTTGATGACGCAGGAATTGTCATGCCTTGGAAGAATGGCTGACCAGTGGAAAGTCTCATGCAAGTAATCGGAGTAGAGCGAGAACAATCACCCTGCAGTTAAGTAATCCGTGGAGTGAGAAGGTTCATCCACTGCACCAATCACGTTCCGAATCAACCTTATCCTCCGTGTTCTCAGAGTACTTGAATACTTCTATGAAGATTCCATAAGGGACTCGTACCGATCATTGGTGCTCATATGCCGGCACTTTGATATCTGGGTTGAACGGCCTTTGTATCGATAGTCAGTAGATGTTTTCACGAAGCGAGTACTTGTCTTCGATGGCCGGCCTGTGCCTGAGTCGAAGAAGCAACCGCGTCAAGCCACAGCAGGCCCGTTTGCCGAGCTGAAGGTAAGAGAAAAAAGAAAGATCCACAGTTGAGTGGATCTTCGACAAGGATTGTAAATGCAAATGCAACCGATGCATCTCTGCATAGCATTTTGCAAATTACAAAGGAGTCAGTTTTCTCCAGACTCATGTCAGTACACCGCACATGGAGAGCTGTGACTTGTAAAGATGGAAGGGTGCGAAAAGCCAGGATATGTTTCAGATGACGACGGGGTCTGGAACCAAACAATCTAGGCAAAAGGCACAGACACGTGGGGTGAAGGATGCACAACAGGTACGATATGAAAATGCAAGGGTCATCTTCGAAACGGGCGGACGCATGCGAACTATTCGGTAGAGAGGACGAAGGCGTTTTCTAGCAAGCGACATAACGTCGACTCTATTGGACAAGAAAGCTATATTGTCAAGGCACAAGGACGGAAACCCCTACAGGTTGCTGTCTGGGTTGATTGCTGATCCCCCAGGCCAGGCCGGGCGTGCATGAAACTTGAATCAGAAGCTGAGGGAGGAGGCGCAAACCGAGGAAGTGTCCACTTTTTCCGTTTGGTTATATGGCGTGACGGGAAGCCGCACCTTTGGCTTTGGCGAGTGAGAAGATTATTGCCAGTACTGTAGTGCGTTGCAGACCTGGCAGGCAGGGGAAACGTAGTAGGAAAAGAAAGCGAAGAAGGAGTGTGTGTGCACGAATCTAACGAGGCGAACAAAAAGGAGACAATGTCGCAGCTACAACAACGCCGAGCGAGAAGCAACAGCAAACAGCAGCACTTGGACAAGCTTGTTACTCGCGGACAGCCTCCAACCTCTGGCTTGAGACCCAGCCCCTTGTCTTCGCACCCACCGACACCTTTCGAAGCGCCTGGCAGTGCCTGGCAGAATCCATTCCAATTTCAATACGGTCAGCAGCAGCAAGAACAACCACAACAAGCGCAGCGACAGCAACAGCAACAGCAACAGCAACAGCAACAGCAGCAGCGACCAAAAGGCAGTCACGACCGGGTGATATCTGACACGTCGTCCCTTCCGTCATCGAGCACTTTTGCGTCCAAACAAGCATCGACTACAGACTCTGATTTGTCCCGCTCAACCAATCCCTCAATTGAGTCGTTTATTCATGACCACCACCGCAACCCCTCATCCTCTTCTATCTACAAATTGTTCCCTTCTTCTGCTTCAAGCACCGCTCAAACATACCAGCTGCCACAACCTGCGTTCTCAACCACAGATTTGTCAAAAGTAGCCACCAACATGTCTTCCTCTCACAACGACCGTCACGACTCGTTCCGCTCTTCCATGCCGCACCAGAAGAGCGCCACGTCAGGCCGCAGAAGGTCCATCAGTACTCTCAAGCTCTTCAACCTGTCCAATCTTCGCAACAGCTTTGGCGGCTCGCGTAGTTCTCTCGTTCCCGATTCTCTGCAATCCTCCCACGGCGGCGACGACGACAACCGTCCTCAGTCCAACAGCACGACAGGCTCTAGAGGAGTAAAACGTCCCCCCGTCGACGACGACGACGCCAGCCAGATGACAGACCCTCACTTGCGACCACCACCTCTGCGTAAGAGAAAGAGTGCTTCCTGGTTCAAAAGAAGGAGCGGCTGGTTCAACAGCAACGCGTCCGCTCCTGCCGCCCTTGCTGCCCCCAACCACAACATACCAAGAGGTCCTGATGCCATCATGACCGATGGAGATTCTGAAGACGTCACACCCACAAAGGAAGAACAAGAGCCAGAACAATATGCAGAAGACATGGACAGCGAAGAGTCTCCTGTCGCCATGAGATACCAGAACACACGACCACCCGTCCTACCTCCTCTGTCCCCCATGTCCACAAACCAAACACGCTCTGAGCGCTCTGGGTCCGTTTCAAGAAGAGGGAGTCGCAGCTCCCAACAGAAGCTAGACGAGTACATTCCTCCCCCGAGATTGACCTTTTCTCCTCCTCCCACCTTGCCTGAGCTCGCTAAGATCGACACCACTTTTGGCGAATCGGACATGGGTGACTTGTTTGCAAACATCGGCCGCTAGCAGCGATACGATTGCGCCGAACGTCGTGCTGAGAAGGAGTGTCTAGACAAGTGGTTCTGTCGTGACCATCACAAGTACGAGAAAGATCCCAATCATGTCTGTCGTCCTGAGAACCGTCCATCCCCGAAAGCGCCAGGTGCTATTGGTAACGCTGACAGTCCTGCTGAGGAAGGCCAATCTTCGAAGGAGCTCGTCACTTTTGCTGGTCCCGAAAACAGTCAACCTCAGAAACGGCCTGGTACTATTGGTGGTCGTGGATTTCGCTTGGCTGAGAACGATGCTGCGGCTGTATGTGGACGACTTGATCAGCTGGGTCTCGACAATGATACTGTCGATAAGTGAAGGTCGACCGAGTATGTACCATTTCTGGAAAATGGTTTTTCTTTTTATATTTCCTCGCATTCATTCCATCCTACAACTCTCAAGGCCCAAGGAATACTCCAATCCGAACCTAAACCTTGCTTCGGAGCTCTCGTCTTGGTTTTATTGTTACAAGCGTTCCTTATCATGTTTTATTTTTATTTTGTCATGGGATTTTCCTTTTCGATACTCGTTATTGTTTCCCTGCTTCGCTCTTTTTGTATGTTCTCATGGCGAAGGGGTTCAAAAGGAGTTTGTTGACGCTCTGTTTTTCTATGGCGGACCGGGCATTTTTTCTTGTGTGTATTGCTAATTGCTATGGAAAGAAATGAAAAGCAATGTGGATTTCTTTGGTGAGGAGTCAGATTCTCTTCTAAGATGGCGAAGATGGAAAAGGGGGGAGGGATTGGATGAGAAGCGAGTCTCTCTACATGTTTATACGCTGTACAGTCTTTTTACCCGTTTTGAGATTAGAAACTCTACGACAATTGATATGTGTTTTGTCCGGCTTTTTTGTGTCTATCGTTGTTCCATCAGCAGATTCTTATTTTCTTCTACTCAAGCGGGAGAAAAAGGAAACCCCCATGTCGTCTATATGACCCTGGTCTACTTTTTTTCCTTGTCCTCCTACCTCTTCTGCTCCCACATTCTTCTTTTCTTCTCGAAGGCTCGTTCCCTGATGTGATTCTACTCAAAGGGCTTTCTGCTTCTCTAATATGTTGTATTACTATCCAAGCTGGAGCTGCTCGACCGAGAGTTCCGTATGGTTATAAGAACGGCAGGAAGGGAGAGTTAGAGAGACATATATGTGAATATGAGTCAAATGTGCAGATATCGCTTTGTTGCGTCTCCAGAAAAGTTGTAATCTATAACAAAACCTTTTTCTACCCTGTTGGGTTCTGATGTTGTACGTGTACAGTAATGATGGTATCTGTGAAACTCCATCTACGGCGATGTATATGACTCGATTCCGGAGTCTAATCAGATTTAGGTTCTCGAATGCATCGTCGGATTTCTTTTTCTATTTTCTGTGACGACGTGGTAAGAACATGTACTCCTTTCATCCCCCTTTGCTACGACAAAAGACTTGTTTGGTGAAATCGACCTGTCCTTTCTGATACACTACTCCTTTCCTTCCCTCCCCTTCCTTTTTATTTTTTCACAATCAACCAACCCTTAACACCAAAGCAGGAAAAACAGACACCCAACAACATAACACCACCCGTTTTTCAAAGGAAAGCACACCACCCGATATACATCTGACACAAATTCCACGGATCCGTCGCCTGCCCGATCAAAGCATTGACATGACCCTCCACACTCAACGGCACACTCTCGCCCCTCAAGAACCCTTTGAGCTTGCCCAAAACACTGTCCAAGACTTCCTGCGGAGTCTCGGGCACACCGACCGTAGTCCTCTTCTTCTTGCCGATGAAATCGGTCGTCGGATCGTGCAAGAACGTCTCTAGGATGTTCATCAGAGTGTCTTGATGTTGCCTCAGCAGTCCCAGTGTCAATTCGGCGGATTTGCGGAAAGGTCCTTCGTAGCCGTAGCTCCCCATCGCGGAAACCATGTTGTGTGTTAGGCGGAAAGGTACGAGTTCGGGTTTTTCAAAGGTCAAGCCTTTATCGAAGAGACAGTTGAAATCGACGTGGAAGACACCTCCAGTGCCTTCTTGCAAGAGTATGTTTTCGCCGTGACGGTCGCCGAGGCCGAGGACGTGACCTACCATTGACATGACTGCTGCAGAACGGGCGTAGCGCAAGCGAGCTGCAAACCATACATCTGGTTCTGGGAACATTTCGCTGAACCATTCGTGCAGGATCGGAGGGAAGATTTTTAGCACTTTGGTTGTGAAGATGTCGACGTTGGCGGCGTTTGATGAGGCTTCGTTCAAGAGAACGCGGAGCTCATTGTAATTTGGATGCACGCCTTTACGTTGATAGAGTTTCAGGAGAATGTCTCGCAAAGGCTTGATACCTTCGACCCATTCGATTGTGCCTGATTCTTCGGAGAGAGGTGTCACGCCGTAGGTTTTGATATACAGGCGCCTTCGGCTGGATTCTGTGTCGCGTTTTAGGGCACGGTTGATCATGGTGTTGAATTCCATCAGACGCTGATCTTTTCGCAAGTCATCTTTTGGTTTGCAGAGGAGACCGTATAGTTTGCCGTCGGAGCCGCGCACGGTGAGTTTGCGTGGTCGTTGCAGTGAATTTAGGACCAACACTTCGTCGCTGAAGCTCTGAATGGTGATGCGATCTTGGGCGAATGCTACGAATTTGCGGATATGAGCCGCGTCCTGTACGACCGGTGCGTTGGCTGTCAAGGTAGACTCCAAGGGTATGACGAGAGGGTTAGGCGCCAATTTGAGATTGAAGTTGAGGTCTTTGGACAGACTGACGTTGGCTGACCTCGACTCGATATGAATTTCGCAGGCTTGTAGAAGACTATCAGACAACTTCTGTCCATGTGTGATCATGCTTCGCAACTCCAAGCTGGCCGAATCGGACTTGGATCGACTCTTCGAATCCTTGAGCTTGTTGATTATGGCAACACCACGGCTGGCTCTGTCCGATGAAGTTGCTTTGCAAACCGCCAACAAGAACCACAGTGATTGACTTGGATGAGTCGATACAATCTTTGATATTATCATCGAGAGCACGTCGTAGACCTTTGGATTTGGGTGTGTAATGCGAGAAATCATCTGAGGCAATGCATTGTAGAAGATATACGGCGGAATCCTGTCGAAATACTTCTTCATTTGCTTGTGGACTGCTTCCAACCAGCGTGAAAGATTGACGATGACCTCAGCTTGAGCATCGTTTCGTGTTTTCTGTATGCACTCCATACCCAGGTCGAGCCAAAGGGTGATGATCTTCGGAATAGTCTGATACCAGTACTTCGACCCGAAAGGCACCGATCGTAGATAGTTCTCAATGACGAGCTTCGTGAGCTCTCCAGACAAATAATGATCCGACTGTTTCGGAGGTGGAAGGGCTTTCTCAGCATCGAGCAATTTGTTGTAGTGCTTTCCAAGATAGTAGTGACCCTTTTCCCACCTCGAGTAGTGCTTCGCGGCATATTGGTACTTACCCGTGACCTTGGTTGCCTGAGTCTGTCCAGAAGCATCGAGCCACTTGGCAAGTAGAAGATGTGCCCTTGCAGACAACATGTTTTGCTTTTGCTGTGCTTCTTCCGGGTTGCTCTGGTCCACCATACGTTGGTCGTATGTGGCGAATGTATTAGAGGCAATCGCGCCTTCTAGACTTTGGATCGCTTGTCTATGCTGACCGTCCTTCCAAAGAAGTCGAGCATGCTCAATTTTTGCGGCATCATCACCACAGGTAAATGCATTGAGGATTGAATAATGCGCAAGGCTCGATACATCAGTCTTGCGTGCGAGACGTGCAGTCTCCAACCATGATGAGCCAATATTGATATCAGTGTAGTCAACGTCTGATAGACGCATGACTGCTCTGCGAATCCCAAGTAGATACTGCTTGTCAGAGATGTACGAACCTATAACTGCCAATCTCTTCTCCATGATGGGAATGAAAGAGGCTGGTTCGCTCTGTATACCAGGAAGCTCAGTCACGCCACTCAAGGCCCCCATTTCGTACACGATATGCAGCTTTAGTAGAGTGTCGTGGCAGGCTTGCAGTGAGCTTGCCGTGACCGAATTGACACCCTTGATTACTGTGTCTTTCAACTTGTCAATGTTGGCAAGAACCGACATCTTGTCCTTTTCTTGCATGGCGATCAGCACTCTGGCGACTCCAATATTGAAGTCCGCATATGCTTCTTCCGGAAGACCCTCGAGTGTGTCTTTGAGAGCAGTGAACCTCTCTGTCGCCCAGCACGCTTCTGTCATGTAAGGAAGCAAGAGCGTTCGTTGTGCTGTCGCCGAAGTCTCGCTATAATAGGATGCATACCGCAGGACTTGATCGTATTGACCCGAGTCTTTGAGACAGCTTAGAAGATCAACCTGGAGCCCGGTGTCTGAGTCTTTCTTCATCAGCTCTAGTTCATACCAACTCTGTGCTGCCGACCATCTTCCTGCTCTGCGATGTTGGAAAGCTTGTTGCTCAGGACTTAGGATGTTAATGTGTGCTGAAATGCCATCCAAGCCATCGGGTTCATCAATCTGAGAATAGATGGAGTGTAATCTTTGGAACATAGCATCGTGTTCGGTGGCGTTCAGATCTTGTTGTCTCTGCGATTGTTCCCGGATGAAGCTTTCCCAATGATAGAGGGCACGAGCATAAGATCCACACTCCATGGCGCGCTGAGCGATAATATCAGCTGGGATGGACGCAATGACACTTTCGACGCTTGCGATCTGGCCAACATCCTTGGCTTCCTCCATCTCTGAAGGAGCATGACCAGCTCTGAGTGCTGCGGTGCGATTGACAGCCATGGTTCTCTTCTTTTCCTGCAACCACCTTGACATATAGTCTAATACTGCAAAGACGTTCTGTACGATCTGTTAGTCATGGCAAGAATTCACAGGCTTGAAATCTTACCTCGCTGCATTGTCGGAGAGTTTCTTTTTCGGACTCAACCACAGATTCTGTAGATAAAACAGTCAACAATTCGACGCCGACGTCCTTCGCCTCTTGTACTGTTCCGCCCAGGATAATGTTGAGCGCCAGATAAGGCAACAAGAAGCTAGCAATACTGATATCGTGCCGCATGACTATACGAGCCAAGATAGGAAAGACCATCTCCGGATTCTCACCCTTTCCTCTCCACAACATGTTGTAAACCCACTCACGAAGCCATTGATTATGGTCCATACCATTTGAGAAAAGTGGATGGCTTTGAGGTTGAGGCTCAACAGAGCTGAGGGTGTTCAGGATGTACCTGGAATTCAGAAAGGGGGTAAGCGTGTTCCGTGTACTTTCGGATATTTCCATCCATCGATTGTATGCCGGACTTGCCTGCGATGGCCGGAGTCGCACGCTGGCAACCTCGTTGAAACCAGAAAATCTGACCAGCTCTTGCATAACATAAGCCAGAAAACCTTGATCTCGGGCGTTTGTAGAGGACTTGAAAGCAGGTACTATCACATCCTCTAGCATGAAGCCGACCCAGTTGATCACTTCAAAAGCTTTGTCGAAGTTCGAGAGAACGAGCACTTGACGCTTGCTGCTGCTCGCTTCGACCCGATTTGGATCAAGACAACCGATCGTGCCAATGCATTGAGCGCAGAGATCCAGAATGTCCGAACCATGGCCAGCGTGTCTTGTACAAACGTCGAGCAGGGCACGCATGATGTCTGCTATAGCAGCCTTTGGCTGTTCGCTGATTGCGGAGTCGTGTATTGAGCTTTGGTTTTCTGCAAGCCAGGGCACAAGTTCACGTAGGCCTTGTGTGACTATCGAGATATTCTCGTCCTGTAACCGTTTGGAAAAGGCGCGAAGATGTATTTCAGGACGTTCGTCTTTCTTGAGTCTCTGTATCTCAGAATCAATCTTCGACAGTAGGGGTATTGGCCCCAGCGATGGTATTGTTAGAAGCTTCTCGCGAATGAGATTGCTGTGAACCTGCGTCATCTCCAGTATTGTATCGTGTATCTTCATCTGCAGAGCTGAGGAAAGTTTTGACCAGTGTTGCGCCACCAAGGCAAACGTGTGGTCGAACAACTCTATCATATCTTCGCCTTCGAGAACGCTTATTAGAGTCATCCAAGCAGAGAGCGCAGGCTCTTGTAAATTCTCTTGATCAATCGCAGACTGTAGACACGCTCGTATCTGTAACAATGGTCATTAACGGATGTTGTCGATCAGACGTGCTGAATCTTACCTGTGGGAGAGCCACGCTGATCTTGCCCTTAGCTAATTTGATCATCTGCTCAATCGCCTTGACAGAACGCGACTTCTCTGAATAATGAAGCAAGGTAGTGTTTTCAATGTGATTCGAAAATTCGGTCATGATTCCCAGAACATGTGCCTCGAAGAAGCCAGCGACAATTCGGCTCGTTTTTGCACTCGGTTTTGTATGAGTGGGCTTTCCTTCCACAAGCATGGTAAATACCTGAATGCTTTGATGTGCCTGCTGATGTCAGTAAAGTGAACATCTGAGAGTTCAAGTAGATAGATTGGCTTGTCTCACCATTGCTAGATCTTGCTCGGTCTTATCTCCTGCATCCTTGAGCATCTCACATGCAATGTGAACAGGATTTGACTTGACGAGGCTGGTCAAATCGTGTTTTTGAAAGCCAGGACAAACTTCAGCCAGACATTTTGTGGCATTGCCTTCTACGTCGGACGACTGTTGAGCGAGCAACAAAGCAACAACGGCTGCGAGGTTGCCCGGTGGCCGCAAGCATACGTCTTGGATGTCACTTCCCGAGTCGCGAGCAGATGCAACTCGCTGCAAGATGTCCTTTTTCTTGGTCAGGACAAGGAAAGGCACCGTATCGCGCTGTGTAAGTAAGAGGAAGTGATTGACGGTCATGCCGAGGACTTCGACTAGCAACTGTGCCTTTTGCGGCTTGGTTATTAGATCTCGTACCACCATAACAGCGATACTGCTGTGAAATGGCCTTATTAAGGTTTGTGGTGATACAGAGAGCGATTCTGCAATGTCTTCCAGCTGAGTGTTTTTGTCAGTACAATACCGTCAAACATAGATAACGGCAGGACTTACCTCATTGAATGCAAGAGCAGAGATCAGTGAGTTTGGATGGCCTAGATAATCAACTAGACGAAGTAGAGCTAGATTCAATTCTTTCTCGCCGCAGACCCTTCGCGGAGTCAGTACTGAATGCATGATGTAAGGTTTTGACTTACACTGCTATCTGGCCCCATACCAGTATCAGTGATTCATGCTGGCCCATGACGTCCTTTGTGGACAGTGCTCGTAAGAAGTCGAGGGCCAGTCGTCTGTTCTTGTCTCGTAACTCCGTGGGTAAGGCATCACGCAGAAAAGCAACAAGTGTTCGCCTGTAATATTATTAGAACATTCTCCGCCTCCGAAATGTCTTGATGTGGTCTTACCCAGCTGCAATGCGCAGCTCTCGTATGGAACTGTGGAGATATTTCAAGCACCACTCGGCTAGAGATGAGTTACCAAGATCGAGATATGTTGGATCCTTGGTGTGAAGTACGAAAGATCGAACGGCCAGGATCGCGAGCACTCGATTCTTGTCAGATAGCTGAACGTCTTGACTTTCGAAAAGTTCAGTCAAAAGCAGAAACATTTCTGTCCAATCTCCAGCTCTATCGTTTTGTTCCCATGTGTCATTCGAAGATCCCTGTCTGAGATGATTCTCGCCATCGCAAACAATGCATTTGCCATTCTTCAGGCATCTGGTAGCTGCGCATGCACAGCTACCTAAAATATGCCATAATTCAGCACGTTGCGCTTCCGGCAAAGCCGCGTACCTCTCTCTGTTCTCTGTCAGGGTTGGTTTCAAGTCGGAGAAATTAATACAGACTTACACAACGCCATCACTAAGTCCAGCAGGTCTAGTGCTGTTTTCTCTGCCCAGCATTCTTGAAACCTTGTCAATAAGATGCGGATATATGTCGTTCGTTGACTTCTCTTCCGTCGACGACTTTGAGGTACGCATATTTCGAAGTCGAGTTTGGTTACGCTTGCCCCAGACGGAGGATCTTGTTCGTGATTGTTGAGTCGGAGCGACAGCTTCAGCATCAGTATGAGGGGCAGCATCTTTCATTACTATGTCTGTCTGCTCTCCCTTTGCGCCTGTCTGGCCCAGCAGTTGCGTACTTGGTTGGTATGTTGACAAGCACTTTTCAACAACTGTATGGAGGTTTTCGAATCCGTTTCCTTGCTCCGACGAATTGTGAGCGAAAGCTCGTAATGATGGCAGCAGAAACTCTTCAAATATGTGCTTGTAAGTTGCACCGCATCGGACTTGAACCATTTCGAGGACCAGGACAAGCTCTTGCTGTATCTCAGAGAGGTGACTCGCTTCAAGTGCCAAGAGCTTAGAGCATAGTTCGCAGATGTTGTTCAACACATAAGGTGCCAATCCCAGCAAAACAGGTTCTTGAGACATAGAGAGCGTGGATTTTTGAAGATAGAGGATCTGTAAAACAAGAAAAGTAAAGGACGACTGACTGTCGAGCCACGATTTATGTTGGAATAAAGTACGGCTCAAGTTTGCTACCGCATCCGTCAACCATTGGACTGTTGAGTACATTGCGGTCTGCAGCCGACCGGATACTTGGTGTGTATTGGCAATATCATGGAGCGTAGAGAGAAGAAGAACGGTGATTTTGATGGCACTGGCTCCATCATCGACCGAGAGCTGGCTGTCTGGGGTCAGGGCTGTCTCGTTTTCTGTCCAAGACCAAAGCTTTGCGATACTCCTTGCAGGGGGAAGCGCGACTGATCTGTTCTTGATTGGATGCCATGGCAGAAAGTTGGGATCCTCAAAGGACGATAACAGATCGGTAATGCAATCTCTGATGACATCGATCAACGCTATGGCGTGGGTCCAAAGGTCCAAAGTTTTGGCGAGACCGAGAACCATCGACGACAAAAGAGACTTTAAAGTGTCTTGCAGTTGATCGCCTCTAGGATGCTTGGAGATCATGAGCAGTTTGGGGAAAAGCCTGAGTAAAAGATGAGAATGGTATTGGGTTTGGGTAGGATGTGAATCTCCTAGGAGGAGAACATCAGGCTGCTGGGTTATGGTCGATTGTATTACGGCTAGACTGTCAACAGCCTGAGGATATAAGAAGTCCCATTGTGAGAAAGGATTGTCCTGAAAGAGGACATCAAGACCTGCCTCGATGACCACCTTGATCAACTTATAATTCACCTCAACATCGGTCTCGGGGGCTGAGGTCTTGCTGAGTATTTCTTGGAGAAGCTGACGGAAGGTAGCAGTGGGATCTGTTTGGAGAGCGCCACGAACAGACTCGACATGATTTCTCACGAGCTGGGCAGCAAGTGTCGAAGGTGGTGGAAGATTTGCATCCATGAAATCGTCGCCACCTAGGAGATCATTCTGCGGAACATGTCTTCCCACCATGTTGCGAGCCTTTCAACAAAGGCAGCTGCAGTGGCATGGAGTAGGCCATCTACTCGAGCTATTTGGTCGAGAGGTTGAATAGGTAGCCAAAGTGTTGGATGGATGATCAAGAAGACGCGGTTGTTGATGCACGAAAGCACGTGATGGCGGCGGAGCAATTTATACAGCTCATAATTCTTGATGCACTCTGCGGAGGTCGGAAGTGGGCTTGTCTTCGCCGCAGTCTCACCATCAAGTCGAGATTCAGCACCGACACCACTTTCCAGAGACAGCTTACGAGCACCCATCCATCCCAGTGCGCGCGTATCCAGTCTCATATCCAGCATGGCTGTCTTTCCGAAAAATCGTTATCGACCAAGCTCGTACAACTCTTCGGTGCCAGCCAAATATCGAGCCGCTCTCGCAAAACACCCGTTCGCTCTCTTTGGTCTCCCGTTCGTCGCTACAATGGTCCTAGGATCCTTCTTCCTTACTCCTGCGACTGCGATTCGCTATGAGAAACATGATCGCAAAGTCAAGCAATTGTCCAAGGAGGAGGAACTCGGCATCGGCAAGGACAGACGCAGGATTGATCTGAAGGAGGAATACTACGTAAGAGGACCAGGATCCTCTGCTTCGGATGGGAACAATACTGACACAACCAACAGAAGCTGGCCGCCAAAGATTTGGACAACTGGGAACAGAAGAGAGTCAAGAGACTGCCAGGCGAGCACGACGGCATTCTCTGAGACACACGACACGACACAACAAAGCTTTCATTCTGCGTTCGGTTCTCCAATACGCTTCTGTCATAATGTTTGGGGGTTAGCAAGGTGTTACAAGGCGTCATGGCGTACAAAAGGAGGACACATTATCGGACACAGATGGCTACACGGCTTACATCAGCCAAATAGTCACTTTCTACAGCTCAGAAACGGGACCAGGACATGGCTATCATGAAGTAACCGTTATTATGTTGCAAAAGCTAAGGCCAAGGAGTATTTGTGTTGTTCTTACATGGTGCATTTTTTTACGGCTCTTTACCTACTGAAACATGAAACATTCGATGCCGAGGTCCGTTATTACGCACGTGGAGTGGCTAATATGACGCCGCCATCTCAAATCATTTCATTCATTCAAATACCCCCTTGCTCCTCCCTTGACATATACAGCCATACTATCTCTCTCATCATGGACGACTCTACATATGGATTGCTCAAATTCATAGTGCCTCGCATTCCCAAATTCACCACAAAGGCCCTTGCACATTCACTTTGGCTGTCACCCACTTCCAAAAAATGGGATCTCCGAACAGAACTTACT
Organism: Dothideomycetes sp. NU30; assembly: GCA_026013035.2. Taxonomy (NCBI): domain Eukaryota; kingdom Fungi; phylum Ascomycota; class Dothideomycetes; species Dothideomycetes sp. NU30. The sequence continues at coordinate 35,761 of BSBH01000064.1, read as the reverse complement.
GTCGAGTTCCTTCGTAACATGATGGATAACGACAGTCCATCTACCGTGGGAAAGACTCAGGCACAGACTTTGAAAGATCCGGGCGCAAAGGGCAAGGTCTGGGCCGCCAAAACGACCATACCTGCCCCCCAGGATGAAACTATCCGAGAGTCTACTTTTCAAGCAATTTCGGACATGGGGGATGGGAAAGAAACATATGAGAAGCCTGCGCTTGTTGATATTGAGGCCGAGTGGACTGGCTTCCGCCCCAATGCAGGACCAAACGATCCTCTGCCGAACATCTCGGAGGAAGAGAAATACAAGAACCTCATGAAGGAGCCGACTCGCTCGAGCAAGACCACAGTTTTATACTTCCACGGCGGTGCCTACTATCTGTGCGGTTTCGGAACACACAGACTGATTGTTTCGAAGTTGGCCAAGGCCTGCAATGGAAGAGCATTGAGTGTGGCCTATCGATTGGCACCGCAAGCCGCCTTCCCTTCACAACTTTTGGATGCTCTGAATTCGTACCTATACCTATTGTATCCACCACCAGGGTCCTTCCACGAGCCTGTACTAGCAAGCGACATTGTCTTTGCTGGCGACTCCGCTGGTGGCAACCTGGTGTTTGCACTCCTGCAACTCCTCTTGCAGCTTCACCGTACAAAGCCGACCGGTTCAAAGAACCCAACCGTTCGCTACCATGGCAAGGATGTCGAAGTCCCTCTTCCTGCAGGTGCATCCGCCAATTCAGGATGGTTTGATATTACCAGATCTATGCCGAGTATAACACACAACGCAAAGTACGACTACCTTCCACCAGCCAACCATGATGATGCTCTGTCCAATTTCCCTTCGGATGACGTCTGGCCCACAACCCCTGCTAGAGGCGATCTTTTCTGTGACTTGAGCCTGCTTTGTCACCCTTTGGTCTCTCCCGTCTGTGCAAAAGACTGGTCAAACTCACCACCACTGTGGATCGAGACTGGAGAGGAGCTGCTCACCGACGAGGACTCTATAGTAGCAGTTCATGCCGCCAAACAGGGCGTCAAAGTACAATGGGAGCAATATGAAGCCATGCCTCATTGCTTTGGTATGTTACTGCCTGCTCTGCCTACCAGTAAGCGATGTATAGACAGCTGGGGAGCCTTCTGTCGGAAGTGCACCGAAGGCACGGTCGAGACCAATGGAACGTGGATCGCGGCCAAGACAGGAGTGGAGAAGCAGGTCGATGTGCTCAAGGTAACAGACTTGACTGTAGACAAAGCGTTAGGAATAATGAGAGATGCTCAGAGGAAGAGATATGCTGGTTATGAAAAGGAAGGCAAGGCATTGCCAAAGCCTAATTTATAGACAGCTATAGATTGATGCACCGTACATACAAGTCTTCAAGATTCGTTCGAAAATCGAATAACAGGCTCTTCTCGTCCTTGGAAGCTCTTGTGATATGCATGCTCCATATTAGGCATATAATAACATTATCTGATTGCGGAAACGTTCTCGCATGTTGTGGTTTCCCCAACCCCACTCGATGACGCTTCTTGATGACCAATATCACCAACACTGTCTCGTCTTCAAGACCATCCTCTTCGACTCTACACCACGATCTCGAGAGTAACTGCTTTACATAGTTCAAATCCGAAGGAGAATTTCTCTTCCATCTAGAGCTGGATTACAAATCGTCAACATGCCCTTCGCCAACGTCAACTACAAACGCCTCTACTACAAAGATTGGCGGCCAAATGAATCAGAACCAAAAGCAACACTCGTGATGGGAAGTCGAAAATCCACTAACCATCAACATACCAACACTTTTGCTAATGAAGATTTACAGAGTCACGGCTTAGGTTCCAGCAACAACTACTTCACAGCAGTAATACCCTCGCTCACATCTCAAGGATACCGCTGCATAACCTTCGACACAACCGGTTCATCCCTCTCCCCCTACACCCAAGTCGAGCAAACCATCAAATTTCTCGCCGACGATGTGATCGCCCTCATGGACAACCTGTCAGTTTCGAAAGCGGTCTTCGTGGGTCACAGCATGTCAGGAATCACAGGACCTTGTTTAGCATCAAACTACCCTTCTCGGATCACCGGACTCGTACTCATCGGTCCCGTATGGCCATCTTCAGACATTGCACCCGTTTTTGAAGACCGTGTAAAGAAGGTTGAGGAGTTTGGCATGGAAGTGATGGCGGATACGGTTCCTTTCACGGCTGTGGGATCAAAGGCAAAACCATTACACCACGCCTTCATCCGAGAATTAATCCTAGGTACAGATCCCGCGGGATACATCAGTTTATGCAAAGTCATTGCAAATGCGTACAAAGAAGGGATCGAATACGGGAAGGTTAGTTGTGCTACACTTGTTATTGCGGGTGAAGAGGACAAGAGTGCGCCGTTGAGTGGGTGTGAGAGGATTATTGAGGAGATCTCCGCGGAGAGAAAGGACTTGGTTGTGATGGGGGGTGTTGGACATTGGCATTGCGTCGAGGATTCCGAGGAGGTTGGCAGGATTGTGGTAGAATTTTTGAGGAAGGGATTCGAGGGTCCGAAGGAGCGATTGTGAGATGTGGCTACAGATTTCAGGCTACATCATGTAGGAACTTTGATGTATGGAAGACTGATGTATCTCTTAGGTACCAATTGCCAAAATTTGGTTAGTAAATATCATGTTGTTTCATTGGATCTTCGCCATTATAGAGATGACTGACACTATTCTAATTCCTCTCCTAAATCGGACTGAATGGTCTCTGCACTTGATCAGATAAATTCTACATTTATGCCACTATTCTGCATCAAGCTCATGAAATCCCTGGTATAATCATCGGCTAATGAGTGACCCGACTTTGGAACGCCATTGTGCCTTGACACCCGAACAGTGTGCAGATGCGGAAAGTCGCGTTTGTGCCGAGCAAGTCCTGAAAGCCATGCAAACAGTTCTCTCACTTGTCTGCAAGGAACGACGTTGGTGGGAAGACACCTCTCATACCACGAAAAGTCACCCAAGACTTTCAAAGTGAGTACCTCTAGACTGCTCGGTATCTGTGTGTGGATGGATGGCGCAACATCGTACGCGAGCGGAACTCCGTGAGCCTCTGAAAACCTCATCAACATTTTCAAAGGCAGATACACCTCTCGCAGTTTTCGAAATGATGAGAAAGCCTTGTCTTGTAACGGTACATCCAGCATCGAATCTTCGGAGATGATCCTGATGTTGAGCCTCTCCAGACTATTTTCCAGTGGTTGTAATGCGTCACGAATGCCGGGAAAGGAGATACCGTCAGGGCCATCGATTGCAGGTGTCGAGAAAGTCGTTCCAATATCTAGATCAAGTGTTCGCAGATCTTTCGGCCAGCTCAATATCCGAGAGAAACTCGCATGGACGGGACCACATTTGGTAAGAGCGAGATGTCTGATATTGGAAGTTCCAGGCTGGAGGATGTCGGCTGGCATCTCTGCATTCACCTGCAACATAGTGACGACTTCAATGCTCACTAGAGATTGTAGTTGGAGGAGTTTTAGTAGTTGGCTGTGGACGTTCGTCGGATGGTAGTAGCAGGTCACTGGTATTGTCAGAGAAGTTATGCCCTGTAGCTTCAACGGTAGGTCGGAGAACATGTCCGGCAACGATAGGTGAAGTTGAACAAGCCTGTCGGCTTTTGACAGGACTCTCACTACTTTCTCGATACCCCGTTCGAATTCTTCCTGCTTTTTGGTTTTTGTGGTTGGTATATGGTAACCATTGAACTGGACTCCGTGATTCCACGAGAAGCTCGCGTGCCTTATGTAGAGCAATGCCTGCGGTCTTCTGATGAGGGCATGGAGAAAGCGATCCAAATCATAGACACGGGTTCCGAGGAAGTCGTTGGGTTGGTTGTTTAGTGTATTTTCGATATAAAAGACTCGGCGATACAGACTTCGTAGAGACTCGTCTTGGATGTCCTCGGAGACTACGGCTAGACTCATGATGGCATCTTTTGGACAGTGCTGTATTATCATGGCCCATATATCCATTGGTAATACAGCGTGACTGCAATGATTCCTTGAAGATGCCATAGTTGTTCAGTTTAGTCTTGTAATGATATAATTTAGATGTGGTGACGGCGACCCTGGCGGCATGGGAAAGTAAATTCAATCTCGTGAATAGGATGATCGGGGTCTGTATCGAAACAAGACTCAACGATGTATTTGTCTCGTGGGGGCCAGAGATAAGACGAGGACCATGTGCCCATGGTAGTGCAATCGATCTAGCAAAAATACCGAGTACCTACGTACTCGAAATTTTCTTGTCCAGGCCAGCATGACTCGATGACAGAGACGAGTGAACAGCTCTGTCATGTTCCCTCAACCATGTGATGACAATTGGCGCGGAAATGATACGATATTCTGAAACGTTTCGAGATGAGCAATAGTGTTAGCACGACACCATGGATGGAGGATTCATTCTCGACAGCAAAGCGACTCGTTCACGTTCACATTGCAAAGTTCTTTTCATGCGCATACCAGAGAGGCTGATCTCGTGTCGCTCTTGCATAGATGCAAAGATGAGTCTCATCATCATGAGCATCATCGTCATCATTCTCAATCAAGCATTGTCCTGTCTACTGCTGTACTCTCCAAGGCTCGCATGTGAAGCCAGAGTCGATTAGATGAGAACAACGAAGTGAAGACCCCATCGACACACCTCTGGATGTCGTGTCTTTTTTTTGTTTTTTAAATGAACACCACAACGAATGATACAGTATCACGATAGACGGTCGTGGAGAAGGTAGTAAGTAGAAGAAATGGTGGAGGTGGGTCTCAGTGTGAAACAACAATATCAACAAGAGAACAAAGCTGCAGGTACCCGCGAAACGTTGAGCTGCATAATCGCACAACCTCGCATTGGAGATAAAATGCCCAAAAGACTGCAAAAGACACAGCAAGAATGATGGGAGGCGATACTCTCTACGAGCACAATACGAGTAGCCAAGTACCTTGTACATGGTACGATTTGTTGGAAGGGAGGGCAAAGACGTTGAGCCTTGTTTCCTCTGTTTCGGAATTTAGCAGGGTCTGGAAAAGGAGTAAATGATAATAAGACCACTTCGAGAATACACCCGCCACGCTAAGGCTGGAAATTATTCAGTGGAGAAGTATATTTGGCAGACAGTGCCCGCCAATCTTGAAAGCTTCCACGTCCCCAATAGTTTTGCTTCTCCTCGACTCTCCTTCTCGTTGTGCTACATTTCATTGCATTCGCAAGGTCACTGTTTCTCTGAGCTGTGCTTTGAAGTCGCCTTTGCCGATCCCCCCTTGATCAAATTTCTACTAGTATTGTCTTCTTCTTCTTCTCCTGCTCCTACAGCACCATCACCCTAGCAATCCTACCGCCAGAATGTCTACACGCCCCGAGAACATTGGTATCAAGGCCATTGAGCTGTACTTCCCCAGCCAGGTATGTGGACACGGTCTTGCCAGCACATGTGCCACTTCTGACGCCTAGTAGTGTGTCGACCAGACCGAGCTTGAGAAGTTCGATGGAGTCAGCGCTGGAAAGTACACCATCGGTCTCGGCCAGACCAGAATGAGCTTCTGCGACGACAGAGAGGGTAAGGAATCTGCAGAAGTGCAAGAATTGCCAGACTCGAGCTGACGTGGACAAAAAACAGATATCTACTCGCTCGCCCTGACCGCCGTTTCCTCGCTCATGCGCAAGTACAATATTGACCCCAAGGACATTGGTCGCATGGAAGTCGGTACCGAGACACTTCTCGACAAGTCCAAGTCGGTCAAGTCTGTCTTGATGCAGCTTTTCGAAGAGTCAGGAAACCACAACGTTGAAGGTATCGACACTGTCAACGCCTGCTACGGTGGCACCAACGCCCTTTTCAACGCCATCAACTGGGTCGAGTCCTCGGCCTGGGACGGCCGTCTCGCCATTGTTGTCGCTGGTGACATTGCTCTGTACAAGAAGGGTGCCGCCAGACCTACCGGTGGTGCTGGCTGTGTTGCCATGCTCGTCGGTCCCGATGCTCCTCTTGCCTTCGAGCCCGGCATGAGAGGCAGCTACATCACCCACGCCTACGATTTCTACAAGCCTGACCTGACCAGCGAGTACCCCATCGTTGACGGCCACTTCTCCATCAAGTGCTACACTCAGGCCGTCGATGCCTGCTACAAGGCTTACAACGCTCGCGAGGCCCAGCTCAAGTCCAAGGCCAATGGCTCTGCCAACGGCAACGGCACTCACGCCGAGCCCGAGACTCCTCTTGACCGCTTCGACCACATGGCTTTCCACGCACCTACCTGCAAGCTCGTTTCCAAGTCATACGCTCGCATGCTCTACAACGACTACCTCGAGAACCCCGAAAACCCCATCTTCGCCGAAGTCCCAGCCGAGGTCAAGGATCTGAGCCTCGAGGCATCATACAGCGACAAGACTGTTGAGAAGACCTTCATGGCCCTTGCCAAGAAGCGCTTCGCTGCTCGTGTCCAGCCCTCCATCCAGGTTCCTACCATGTGTGGCAACATGTACTGTGGCTCAGTCTACGGCTCTCTGTGCTCCTTGATTGCCAATGTCTCATCGCAAGATCTCCAGGGCAAGCGCGTCGGTATCTTCAGTTACGGATCTGGTCTTGCCTCGTCTTTCTTCTCGTTCAGAGTCAGAGGCAGCACCGAGGAGATGCAAAAGAAGGTCGACCTCCACAACAGACTCGATTCCCGCAGGGTCGTGGCACCCGAGGTCTACGACGAGATGTGCGCCCTCCGTGAGCGCGCACACTTGAAGAAGAACTACAGCCCCGAGGGCAAGCCCGACACTCTGTTCCCCGGCACCTACTACCTCAGCCATGTCGACGACATGTTCAGAAGAACTTACGAGATTAAGCAATAGATCATGTACAGTACATACTTTGACTCTCCTAAAGTGTGGGGAAGATGATACCAGCACCTAGTGCACCTACCGCCAGATGGGACGGAGACGACAGTGCACACACTGCACACGACCAGTCGGGACGCACGGCCGAACGAGCCCGCATCTGTCCCCTGCTTCTGGTTGACGGGGACTCTGCCTGTCCTGTGTTTCGAATTCCTTTTCTTTTTTTCTTCTTTCGACTCAAGGCAGTTTGGCTGGGGCACATATAAAACATTATAGTCTACCTTTATTCTAGTTCTAGTTATTGAGAAACGAGCCTGCATAGTTAGCGAGGGCAACCCAGGCTTGACGAATGACAAAAACATGGTTTTATGAATCAAAAGACCGAGATGGCGCCACGATTCAGTAGAGAATTTCAAGGAAGTTCGAGATGACTGAGCGTAGTCAGTCAGAGGAGAGAGTCGGCTAAGATGGCATTGTGTGATAGATTGGACGAGGTGGTGACGGAGGCGGCGCAGTCGAGCCATGAAATCCTTTACGGAACATACGGGAATAAATAGAGAACGGACCGAGGCAGAGCTAAGACAGTCGAAACACAAATAGGACCTGTAGCACAAAAGGCATGGCGACACATGGTATGAAACGGCCTGACAAGTACATTAGAGGGCACCTGGATATTGACGGAGAAATAATACAAGAGTCGATTTTGAGGATTGTTAGTGGTTCGACGTGTGTTTAACAGACATGTAGAGTAGTCTCGTAGTCTCGTACAGGAAGGGGGAAAGGAAGATCATTCGATAAATACCGCTTATTATTGGGCGTTCGCTAGCTCTGCCAAGGGGGCGGTAGTTGAATCAAGACTAGGACTATCTTTGCACCCACCAACGACACCCCGTGTGCACTGCATACTGTCGACTCCTCTCACAACATCCAACCCTGACCCATACACACTCGCTCAATCTCAAAACTCGCCAACTGTCGAATAGCGCACCCTTAATTCTCCGCCGACTCAAATTCTTCCGTTTTGCTGTCGTCACGCCGTCGCGAGCCCCAGTGCCGGGCCTTCCGTTCCCCCATCGCTTCATCACGTCCCAACCGACCACCATCCACGGCGACGACGACAGTCCATCCACCAGCGATACGCGTCGGCAATGGCCAACTCGCGCAACAACGTGCGTCGCTCGACCGATAACGTCTTTGACGATGAATACGCCATAGACGACTTTGATGTTGTGGCCGACGGCTTTGCCCCAGGACGAGTGCAGAATGGCCACGACCGATGGTCAATTCATTCCCGCGACCCTTCGATCCGGAGCGTATATGCACACATGGCCGATGCACCGCAGCCTGCGGCTGGACCCAGCAGAAACAGCATGCACAAGTCGCGAGATGGTCAAAATCCCTTCAGCAGCGCCGAGGACGACGACCGAGACACAAGCGACCAACATTCCACCCTTGATCGATCACATAGCATTACTTCGACCTCGACGGCCCAGTATGCCCCCGGAATCGCTCATCGCTTGAGCACAGCCTCTTCGGCTAGGACGTTTGGTCGCGCCAGTTCGCTGCACGGCAACAATGGTCCCAGTCATCCTTACTCCATGTACCCCCAGGGCACCACCGTTGGCCGCACTCCATCCATATCTACCACTGCCTCTACTATTCGTGCCCATCAACCTTCAACACCCTCTGCCCAACAAGGTCCTGCCCACCCTTACAGCATGTATCCCCAAAATGTTATTGAACACGACGATGACGACTCTTCCGTCGGACCTGGACCTTCTCATGTTCAAAGCCGCATCCCTGTCGGCTTTCCCGGCCTCAACCCTGGTTATGCAACGAGGCGAGGCACTGAAGGAGAAGATCAAGATCTCATCAGTACTGATGGTCATTCCGAGCAGCTGCCTCCCTACTCCGAGTATCCGGAAGACGGTGTACCGAAGAACATTGTCTTGCCTGGTCAGCTTGTCACCCCACCCAGCAATGCACATCTCCATGTCCCTCTCATGCAACAGCAACAACAGCAATCGCAACCGCAGGATGCTCGGCAAAGCATGTCTGACCAGGCCACACTCCACAATTACCAGGACATGGAGCAAATGGACTCCGGGGATTCCACCGCCTCGACCAGCGAAAAGAGCTGGAACGAGAAGTCCTGGAAGGAGAAGAGAAAGACGCGCTTCTGCGGCATCCCATTCTGGTGGATCTTACTTTCTGTCTGCGTTGCAGTCTTTATCGCCGTTGTCATTGGTGCCTCGATAGGTGGCTTCATGGCCTCAACAGGCAAACAAGCCAAACAAGCCATCAAGTATGCCTCGACCATTGCTGCCTACCATTATCATTGCTGACATTTTCCCAGACAATACGGTCAAGGTTCATCAACTTCATTCCTCGACGCTTCTCCCATCCCCTCGGCTTCAGTAGGACCCCCGCCACCAACCGGCGTCTTCGCCCTCGCTTTCCAGACTCCAGTAGCCGTACAAACAGCCTGCCTTGTCAACCAGACATACTCGGGTGCATGGTCATGTAACATGTATGGACAGCCAGAAATGGCCATCAGTCTCGGCCTCCCTCCGGATGGCAGCAGTAACTTTGAGGGAGCATGGTTGTACGGCCTCAACAACGAGACCACTGTCAGCTACGGTACTCAGCCACCCAGCACACAATATGCCGAATTGACCCCTGTCTCTGATGACGATGAACCCGGTCGAGGCGGCGCCTTTTACTTCCAAACGTTCTACGACAAATTCGTTATTGCTCCAGAGGAAGCATTCCCTGACAGCTTCACCAATAATTACAACAGCAAGCAAAAGCGAGCCTTTACTATTGACGAATCTTGGTTCACCCAACGTCAAGTCCAAGCTGGAGACAAACCTTGGTTCTGCCGATGGAATGGCACGTTGCTTGAAGGATTCATCTACGCCAAAAACACAACTCAGGTTACTGCTGCTTCAACAACCACCGATTCAGGCAAAGCTGCTGGATCAACCTCAACTTCAATTCCCATGACGACATCAACCATCATCGAAGTGTCAAATCCTTCTACTACATCGACCATCACTCCCGTCTCGATCCAGACCAGTGTGAGTAAGAGTTACTACTACCATCACACGCAAAATGTCCGCCGTCAAAGCCAGTGGTCCTTTGCCGATCTGGCAGCTTTTGGCTACGTGATCAAGATTGAGGAGCGTCGTGTACCAGATGGTCAGGCAGCCTACTGTCAACAATATCAAATTCTTGACAACGGCCAAGCTGGTGCCGTGACCGATCCCAACACAGGGAAGCCGATCACGATCATGCTTCAAGAAAACGATCCTAATTTCAGTGCCTACGACGACAACAAGCGCAAGCTCAAGCGAGACCCGATACAAGGCGGGTGCCACTGTGAATGGTGGAGTGGTTCACGCTATTGATTCTTGTTTGACCATCTGTTGCATAGCATTGCTTTCTTGTCCATGATCTTGATTTTCTCTAGCAAGCGAGGTTTTATGGCTTAGTACAGAGAAACGGCCGCCTCTATTTCTTTTCAACGTCAGACTCTCCTTCGCAGGAGGATACATTGCTCGGTATCAGTCTCATTCCTATATTCTTTTTTGCTTGTTTCTGTTTCTTGTTCTACAGCGAACTACCTGGGAAAGCAAACGGTACTGGTATCTTGCTCACGGGAAGGCATGGAGTCTTGGGGCCTGGGCGTTGTTCTGTCTTCTTTTCTGTTTCTTCTCAAAGAATGGTGTATCTTCGTCGTCTGTTTTCTCCTAGCAAAGCACAGCCAAGATCTTTTCTTCTGCTTCGTGTTTCTACTTGACTCTTTTTCCCTCTTTGACGAAGACACGCAATCAATGCAGAACGCGGCAAAACAAGTATCTATTAGTCAATCTATGAAAACATATTCATTCTCCTTGATACATGGTTCACTTTGCTTTTCGATCCGTGACCTTCTGTTAAGAACACCTGCGAAACCACATGCCAAGACCAAAGAAAATGGTAAGACAGGACGCTGCAAGAAAAAATCCACTTACGCGCCTTCCCAGACCAACAATACCAGTTTCACTTTCCTTTTACAATAAAGTGAAAGCAAAGCGAGGAAGTAGACGCCGAGACAACAATCAACTGTATATAATGTGAAGTGCAGAAATCCCGTGTTCCAAGATGTCTTCTTCTTCTCTCCCATCAGCCAACCACCAAGAAATTCTCGGGTTACCTGAGGACGACGACGAGCAATACGCCGAGATGGACGCCATGAATGCTCATATCGAGAATCGTCCTTATCATGAGGCATTCATGCGTGAGGCTATCAATATGGTATGTTGCACCGATTTTCGCCTTGCTAGTTTCGCTTTTGCTCCATGCTTGAATATATTCGCATCTTGAGCCAAACATCGTATCTCTCTTTCTCTCATATTCTCGTTTGATTATCGTTCTTGAAATCGCTTACTGATATTGACATTCGCATTTTAGGCTGAGTTGGCTCTCAAGTCAGATGAAACTCCTGTTGGATGCGTCTTCGTTCACGATGGCAAGGTCATTGCTCGTGGTATGAACGGAACCAACATCACCATGAATGTAAGCATATGCTCTTCCTCCTTTTACTTCTGATTTGTCTCATTGCATTCCATCATTCTTTCCCACTCTTAACCAACCCTTCCTTTTGCCTTCACAAACTCTGTTCCTCACGCATTCTGCATTTCACTCTCAGCTCCACTAGATTGACCAACACTATCAAACCAGGGAACCCGTCACGCCGAATTCGTAGCAATGTCACAAATCCTTGCCACCAATCCTCCTTCCATCCTTCAGGAATGCGATCTCTACGTCACGGTCGAACCCTGCATCATGTGTGCTTCAGCCCTCCGTCAATTCCGTATCCGTGCCGTCTACTTCGGTTGCTTGAACGATCGTTTTGGCGGTTGTGGCGGTGTCATGCGTATCTGCGATGAGTATGTTTTCCCCATTGCTTCCCCTACAGACCCAAACACAAACACGTGAGAAAGGAATGTATCTCTTAGAGAGTGACCATGCTGACAAGATGGCTGTGAATAGTCCTAATGTTGATCCTCCTTACAAGATCTACGGTGGTATCTACAGAGCCGAGGCCATCATGCTGCTACGTCGTTTCTACGTTCAAGAGAACGAGAAAGGTAAGTTTATGCCGTTCTGGTTGCTCGTTTGAAGTGTGAGTACTGATGGAAATGAAATAGCCCCTGAGCCCAAGCAAAAGAAGAACAGAGAGCTCAAGACTGAGATCATGCCTCTGGTCAACATGCAAAAGCCGGAGGGTTGAAGAAGCTTCAATCAAGTTGCTCTACCAAGACTACCTGATGCCTTCCCACGATAGCTTGTCAAATATTGCACTACTGAGTTTGCTCCTCAGGTCAAATCTGCAAGGACAATTCGCAACTGCCTTGCCATGGTTATTGGGAAGGGAGGGTACCGCTGATGAACCCTCCACGTATGATACGGCCGAAGACATGGTTTCAGGTATATGACCAAGACATCACTATGGAAGCATCCACTGCCTGAAAGAAAGAAGAAGCATCAGACCAGAGAAAATATCAAAATAGGGTCACAGCATTATGAGACATAGCATACATAAGCACACAAAGGTCTTTACTTCCGAAAATAAAATGACTTTTACAGTCGATTGCTGTCAGCTAAAGAAGCCTTCAATGGACCATCTTCCAAGTTGATAGTAGATCTCTGAGGTGCATGGCATATCGAAAGAAGATCTGTAGTACAAAGATGGCATAAGCAATAAAAAAAAAGTCTACTAGATCACGTGCTTCAAACTCCCCAACTCAAATTTTCCCCCTCGCACCAAAAATTTCCAGTGAAAAAAAAGGCGTTACGAATCACAATCATGAACGTAGCAAAAAAGCACTGTCCATATACAAAGACAGCAACAGAACAAATCAAAAGAATTGGACTAGCCGCGAATCGAACGCGGAACCTTCTCCACTCAGAAGATGCTAATGAAAGCAAATGCTAAGAAGATGTCATACCATTAGACCACAAGCCCCTTTGTTGAAAGCATAGATGTCCTAAACCGTTTAAGTAACTGAAACTAGCTACCAGAGCTTGTCGAACTCGGACCGATCACCAATGGACCTTCCATCGTGCCAGTAACCTTTACCTCCTAAGTTTTCTTCACGGTTTGCATTGACTGTGCATCGCTTGTCCATGTCCAGTTGTAAGTTCCTCCGACTGTAGCGGTCATGGTTGCGAACTCGGTTGCAAGACTTGATGCAGCTGCGGCGGAGACATTCATGTATGGTGCTGTCTGCTCGCCCAATGTTTGTGTGCTGTTCATGCGGAAACCAGCGGCCATTGTGCCTGTCTGGCTGTTTTGACCGCTTTTGAGGAGGGCGAGTAAACTGTAGTGACCACCGACGACGGGTCTGGCGATAAAGTAGACTGGGCTTGGGCTGACTGGATAGCTTCCTGTCCCGATGGTTTCATAAAGGTCAGTAAATGCTCTGTTTGTGCTTGTGTTGTTGAGCCAGTAGGCTATGGCGTCTACGAATAATCGACGGGTCGAGGGGGAACAGGTGGCTGCTGTCCACATCTCCCAATCACTTTTGGTGTATGAGTGTCGGCTGTCGAGAGGTACCTGAAACATGATGTGAGATGGATTGAACACTGAGAATGTAAAGAAGAGACTTACACCAAAGACTTGGGATATTTCGGGATACCATTCACTCTGCATATCGTAGAGACTTTGAGGTATAATGCCGAGATTGAGTAGCTTGTCCGGGTAAGTGTTGTACAACAGACCATAAGAACCTCGACTCTGGTAGGCTAGCATGGTATGCTTCTTGCTCGGATCAATGCCAAAGTATTCCCACTGTTTGTAATACGATGAGGCCGTTTCTGAGTAGTTAACAGCAGAGCGTGGGTCACCAACGACTTCTGAGATGAAAGACATGGCTTTGATTCCCACAATGCCTTTGATAGCCAGATTGGTTTGATTGGCAAGTTGACCAGCAAAATCATCTGTGCTCAACTGGAGACCAGGAACGAGAGCATTCTCAACCACATATGCCGCCCACTGTTTGAGTATGGTATAGTGGTTGACTAGATAGTCTGCGTTGCCAGTGAACTTGTAGTACGAGTACTGTCAAGAGAGTTAGTATAATCGCAACCATCTGCTTGGACCCAACCACTTACAGCGATAAGCAGCATATTACCGCTTTCCTCTACTGGCATATACTCGTCATCGCCTTCCACATGACCAGTAGCGTTAGGGAAATGGGATCCAAGATCATGCATTGAGTATCCGTTCGGATAGAAGCCACTCTCCTGGTTGTAAAAGAGCGGATTCATAACGTATTTAAGAAGTTCTGGATTCGCGTAGAGCTGGAACGGTATGGCTGGAAAGATGCTGTATTATGTCAGTGAGAAACCGAGGAGCCACAAAGATCACCAACGACCTACACATCGACTGTATTCACGTTGCCATCGCTCGAACTGTGCAAGCATTAGCATATAGTAATTGGCAAACGAGATGATGTGATCTACATTTCTTTCTGGAAGAGCAATGGCTCGCCCTCGACGATGGACGTAGAATTGTTACACCTGAGAGTTGGCGGCACGGTAAGGACATATGCGCCCATGATCTGTCGTGCACTCAAAGCAACAATTGCATAGTAACTCTCAGCTTCCGAGACATCAGGCACGGCGATGCCACTAAAGTTGTTCAGATTTAGGAAACCATACGCAGTGTTGGAATCGAAGATGTAACTTTGACCAAATTGATCAACTCCTGAAATACCTCCTTGGATCTGTGAGACGTTGGAATATGGAGCTGGTCTCGACGGGGTACTGTTGCTGTAGATAGGGCCAGGGTTTGTCGAGTAGTAGGCACTCACGTCCGCCTTGAGTTGTGATTCAAAGCTGGATCCCTTTGCCTGACTGATGGCATAGTCATTGTAATGGAAGTCGATCAACTGGAATATGCTGTTACCATAACAAGTGGTCCACCAGGGCTGCAAAGGTTGAACACCATCAGAGGTGAGGAAGCGAATGACAGGTTGCTGCACAGTTCCTATGGTGTATAGAGCACTTCCTGAAGATGATGAACCAAAATCATGTGCAAAGGCAAAAACCGGCTCCTTTGCCATCGAGCCACGATAATTGGCATCGACAAGGTCGGAGAGGTGATGCTTATTGACATAACCGTATCGCAAATCCGTAGAGTATCCGCTCTGGTAGCTGAACCTTTGAGACTGGCCTGGGCTTGAAGAATACCTTCATGATTCACGTCAGTGCCAGGAGAAGAGAAACAATGGCCAGTGAACTCACGTAAAGTTACCCCATTGTGGAAAATCAGATCTGTCTTTGTGTTAGTCAAGGGATTTCTCAACGTCAGACGATGTCCTATACTCTTCACCGAACTCATATTGTTGTTGAAGCGACATGATCCAGCTATAGACAGAAGAAGCATCGCCAGTTGCATTGCCCGATCCGTTGACAGCAGTGTTCTCATGGTACAAATCCCAAACCACGGTTTTGTTAGACTCGGGTGCAATCCACGCAGCATTAACATCACTGTACAACTGCACATCGTGAGGTTGACCGTCCGTACTTTCAAAGCTGGCTTCGAAGTAGCTCAAAGGAATACTGGTACGACAAAGATCTTGAGGTAGAACAGGACTGAAGAAGCTGGCAACAATATCGACAGGCCCAGCACGGAAGGTGAAGTTCGAATACTGAGAATCAAAGTCGACTGCTAATGGGGAGGCCGTCTTGAGATTATCAAGGAGGGGGAGAGTCTGTGATCCTGTTCCGAGATACTCGTAGGAGATACCGTCCACAGTGATGATACCTTCCCAGCCGACTGCTGTTCCGGTCCAAAACATGGCTCCATTGGTGTTCAGGGTTCCATTGTTTGCCGTTGAAGACCAAGCATTGGTGTATGGAGACCGGACAGCTAGAGGCACAGCTGGCGGACGTACTGGAGAGTAAGAGGGGACACGGTGACTTGACAACAATCAGCATCCTTGGATTATGCAGCTCAACATGGCTGGTTTGATCAGGCAAAGTGGATTGACGTTTACCTGTTAGTATCTTGTGCCTTTGAATAAGGATCCTGAGCCCAAGCAACTGCCTGAAGCGCAGCAATTGTCAGTGAAGTGTACATGGCAATTGAATCAAATCAATATCGGTGTCTTGTAAGAAGGCTACAGCACAACGCGACTCCGACTATACCTATATACTCGGTCCATCAACAGATTCAAGTGGGGAAGGGAACATCCTCTGCACCTTCCCTATGCATGAATTGTGTCCTGCCCGGAAGAGCCGTCTTGTGCGGAGATCCTGGACGAAGAAGAGGGGGAGGCAAACTCTCAAATCCATTACTTAGCCACAATATGCACTTCCATGACATGATTCGGATGCAACTGTAGCAATTGATGTGCAGCTGTCGTCTGTTGACCTGAATGAGGTGACACCTGTCGATCAGGCAGCAAACATATTGTTTTATGTCGTATCAGCTCTGTTCCTGACTTTTGAGATTTTCACTAGGTAGATAGAGAACAGCTATACATTATTGGTTTTTCTGGCCAGTGGCTTGGACATCATGTCAGATGAAGTCTAGTCGTCATGGTGGAAAGCCGTCGATTCGGTCAGGCGTCGACAACCAGCGAAGTGATTATTATCCTAATCAATCATACATGACTCATGAATCTCCTCCCTTTAGCTCAGTTGGTTTAGAGCGTCCGACTGTAATTGATAAGTTAAATCGGAAGGTCCTTTGTTCGACTCAGAGAAGGGAGATTCTTTTTTGTTGACTATATTGTCTCTCTACTTTTTTTCTCTTTCCGATGCGTATCACCTCAAACAGTATCTGAAAGGTTCATCACATATTGTTCATGCATTCAAGTTATGCGTTTACGCATACGTGTTTTGCAGTTTGCTTGTTGCACAAGTCCCAAGTATTCGATTTATCGTCACATAAGATTGAATGAATTTTGTGCTCCAGAATCAATACTGTAGCTAACGTGACCTGAGATCATATATCCAGGCCGAATCGTCTGTCAAGATGAAGAAATCCAATGCTCTAGAAACAAGTCAAGAAAGGAGAAAGAGACAATAGAAAGTATTGGGTATAAAAAAGCTCCTCAAGGACAATGCTACGTGCCCTTTCCCATATTCCAGTCACAATCATTATAGAGATGCTTGAAGATGTACGCATCTAAGCTGCCTCATTCGTTTATAAAGTCCTCGAACACTCATAAATGTACCCGTTGCTTCGTCAAGTCAACCGAAAAGCTCGGCGCCAACATATCGGAAGGCCCTATCCTAAGACGCCTTCTGTCCATCTTGTCGTGCAGGTGAGCCGGTGCCGAACAAGGGCATTGGCGTAGCGAAAGTGCCGAGCTGTGGTCGTCTGAAGTTGGCATTTTCATAGAGCTCTGGTTTGCGTTCGTCAGGCTTGCTGTTCTGCGCGTGCAATGCGCTTGTGACAAAGGCTTGCTGTGGAGCCGAGTTCTCGACCGGTAGTTGCGAAGGTAAGCCATTCGAAGCAGCCGCATGGTGATGCGGGGGAAAATGATGTCGCTCGGCTTCAACATGGTCCCCTGGAGTATCAATGGTTGATGTGCTTGACAAGCCAGAGAAATTTCTCCTCTCTTCACGATGTCCAAGAGGATTCGATATGGTGGAGCGAACCTTGAGTTGGTCTGTAGGGGATAGATCGCCTCCTATAGGTCCTTGAGGGAATCTGTCGTTATTTTGCTGGGCAGCACTTGAAGGAGGATCACTGGGTATGCCAATCGTGTCGTTGGACCCAAGGCCATTCTGAGCGTATTCGTTGCGTTTTGCCGAGTTGGGGAGAGGTGTGGAGAAGGGTGAGTTGGTAGATTGGCCTTGACCTGAGTTCTGTCGCAATAGGTTGGATTGGAGGTGCATGCCGTAGCCACCGAATGAACCAGGCGTTCGCGATTGGTGGTGGATAGGATGTTGAGGGTTCGCCCATGGCGTCTGTTCAACGTGGAATCTCTCCTCTGCGGTGCGCGCGCTCGATGGCTGTTGAGGATGCACATGCATATGATTCTGGTAGTTCTGTGCTGGTTGCTGGGATTGTATCTGCCGACGCGGGATGCCCATAGCTTTGAGATCATCATCTAGCTCCGATGGACGAGCACTGTGGATCTCAGGAGCGGCAGGGAAGCCACGGTATTTGGCCATGCCAGACAAGATGGAGACCTCGCGGTTGTACTTTTCTTGATTGCGGACTTGGTCCGATCGCTTTGTAGGGAACTTGTACGAGTAGTTGTCTTGTTGGTCTGACTGGAATTGGCGGCGCTCTTTCTGTATGTCGTACCACTGCTTGCCCAGTTCTTCCAATAGCCTGTCACGAGTTTCACGAGCTTCTTGAAAGTACTGGCTGTGCATTTGACTACGCTCAGCAAGAATCTGCGTCCTGAGAGAGCCAAGCTTGTACTGGTGCAATCGCATCTCTTGTTGGATCTTTGTGTCACGGCGAGCGGTGATGCACTGTAGCATGGCAAGGTAATCGGGGTGGGTAGGATAGGAGAGATTGAGTTGCTCAAGTTCGGCTTCTGCTGAAGCGAGTCGTTCGGAATGGAGTCTGCGTGAGAGTGGTCAGTACAAATATATGACGTGACGAACGAGCATACGCATGATCAACATACTTTGCGCGAAGTGTTTGGAATTGCTCCGCAATTGCTGTGAAGCCATCGTGTGCACGCTTTCTAGTCTCTTCGTCGTCTTCTTGCTGGGGCTCAGCCTCTTCGTCGTCAATCTCAATCTCGGGTCCCTGGAGGGCAGGTGAAGGTTCACGAGCCTGTTTTGATTTTTGTTTCGCTCTTTTTAGGCGGGCGGCCTTCATGGGTGAAATGTACGGGTTCTCGTTCTCGTTCTCATTCTCGTCGACGTCATCGTCGGCGGGCTCAGGAGTTTCTTGACGGCTGTCGGAAATGTGATGGGCATTGCTGTCGAGATTGACTGCAAGGGCTTCTTCAGAATCCGAATGCTCGGATAGAGGGCTGTCGGCCTCACTAGGCGGACTTGGTCGCTTGCGCTTTCTGCCTGCAAGAGTTGTGGGCGATGCCGAGGGCGACAGAGCAGCATCGTCTTGCAAGGCGGATGTGGCAGCTAGCAAGTCAAGACGTGAGGGCAAGGGCGATTGTGGACGGGGTGCGGGCGAAGAGCGAGGCTCGGAATTAACGGCGGCTTGATTCAGCTTGGATGGAGAAGGATTCCAATTCTTTTGAGGAGAGATGTCGAGACGTTCCGTCTCAGCCTCAGAATCGGCCTCTTCTGCATCTTTCTGGTCTTGATCGTCGAACTCGGCGTCATAGTCGCTCAGGCTGCTGGAGCCGTCGGAATGGTCGCCATTGTCCAACTGCAGAGGTATCGAGGGGATTTCGGCCGGATGGACGGGCTTGTCGGTGGTACTGAGAGGAGATATGGAAGGAGTCTCGTTGCGATTGTGGTCAAATGCCGGCGAGCGACGAGGCGTTGTGATGGTGTCCGCAGACTCGGGAAGGTTGTGGTTGTCGCGCATTCTGCATGAGCCCGTCGGTGGGCGACGGAGGCCTGATGGGGCTTTGGGCGAATGGAGAGTGTATGCGCGAGACTGGCGGTGGTAGAAGATAAGGTGGAGCAAATGTGGGTGTCGGGGAAAAGAGGACGCGAGAGAGCTCGAGGCCGGATCAGAAGCGGGCGAGGGTTCGTTTGAAGGCGACAGCAGACGCTCTCGATTGTTTCGTCAGCAGTGTCGGCAGGAGAAGATGGAAAAATGCGAAGAATCAAGAGAGCAATATGGCAGTGCTTGGGGGAGGAGCAGCAAGAATGAATGGCAGCCACTTCCAACCTTGTTGAAGTCGACCGAGACCCGCGCGATGAGGCATAGCCAATTGCCAACTATGAGCTAATCCCGACATTCTTCCGCTTATCGATAAGCCTCCCAGAGTTTGGTCTAACCAAGAATTCGACTTTTCGCATTCAATGTCCGACCATCTCGTCGTTCACCATTATAGTCGTACCAATTCTCCGTAATAACCATGTCGCGCTCAAAGGATAAGAAGGAGAAGGACGTGAAGAAGGACACTAAGGAACTAAAGTCGGAGAAAAAGTCCAAATTGCCAAAGATGGCAACGCCTGCGTCAGCCCTGGACCCTACCATTTCTTCTCTGTTCGCAAACAGCGTACGCTCATTCTCCCTGAATGCCCATGACCGGGTGTGCTGACTTTTGTATAGTTCGGACCTAGCAAACCTGTCTTCACAAAGTTGCCTGAGGCTGCCCAAGAAGACGATGAGGATGACGACGACGAGAACGTCGACAATGACGAGGAATTGTCAGAACTCGACGAAGACGAGATGATGGATGACGACGATGAGGACATGGAGGAGGCCGCCTCTGCCGACGACGATGAGGACGTCGGCGGTGCTCCTGTAGCCGCTGCAGAGGAAGTTGCCGACGCCGCCCTTGAAAGCACAAATCGCAAGAGAAAGAGAAAGGACAAGCAGCCCGAATTCGAGGATGTCTACATGCAACGTTTGGCCCGCGAGGAGGAGAAGCAAATCGCCAAGAACAAGGAAGAGCGCTCCAACAAGCGCCAAAAGACCGAAAAGGCTGAGAAGAAGAGCGACGATAGCGACAACGATGAGGAGGACGAGGACTCTGACGCCGACGAAGAGGCCGACTCTGATGCAGAGGAAATGTCTCCTCCCCCGATGCACGAAAGTCTGTTACCTGATACAGACTCTGACTTTGCCAAATCACAACGGACCGTCTTCTTGGGCAATGTGTCGACCGAAGCCATCAATTCCAAGACGGCCAAAAAGACATTGATGCGCCACTTGGCTTCCTTCTTTGATCAATTGCCTGCTCCGGAGAAGGGTCAACCAGCACACAAGGTTGAATCTCTTCGATTCCGTTCTACTGCCTACTCGACTGCTATCCCAAAGAAGGCCGCTTTTGCGAAGAAGGAACTCATGGATGCTACCACAAAATCCACAAACGCATATGCCATCTACTCGACAGCAGCCTTGGCTCGTGAGGCTGCTCGCAGACTAAATGGTACCGTCGTATTGGATCGTCATATGCGTGTTGATGAGATTGCCCATCCTGCAAAGACCGAGCCACGACGATGTGTCTTTGTCGGTAATCTTGGCTTCGTCGATGACGAGACGAACATCGACAAGGCCAATGCCGAAGAAGGAAAGGGTACTCGCAAGGGCAACAAGATCCCTAGTGATGTCGAAGAAGGTCTTTGGCGCACCTTCTCCACTTGCGGCAAGGTCGAGAGTGTGCGTGTGCCTAGAGATGCAAAGACAAGAGTTGGCAAAGGCTTCGCTTATGTGCAATTCACTGTAAGTTTCCCAAGTTGAATACCCTTATAACCACTTTCTAACAAGTTTCAGGATGAAAACGCCGTCGAAGCAGCTTTGCTCTTGAACGAAAAGAAGTTCCCTCCCATGCTCCCTCGCAAACTCCGTGTCTCTCGCGCAAAGACCATCAAGCGCAACGCCAAGCCTTCTACCGGCAGCACTAACCCCTCCCAAGCTGGTCCTAAGGGCAAGGGTATCTACAACCCCAAGGTCAACCCTCAAGTCCAGTCACAGCTTGGTCGTGTTGGCAAGCTGCTCGGCCGTGCCGGTGCCGCTCATGCCCGCAAGATTGGACCTACTGCGGCAACCCAAGGCGGCATCAAAGCCCCCGAGAACTTCATCTTCGAGGGCTACAGAGCCAGTGAGAAGGGAGGCAAGAGTGGTCTCAAGCTTGGTGGTTCCGGGGGTAAGAGCAAGGGCAAGCCGAGAACCAGAAGCAGCAATCGTGCTGCTGCTTGGAAGGCTGGCGGTGGTGCCAAAAAGTCAAGGTCGTAAGGAGTATTTCTTCTTCTCCTACTCTGTTCACATAGTTTACCCTCATACCCAATTCCTGTTTCAAAGTCCTTACGATCCGTCATTTTCCGCAGTCAAGAAACATTTCAAAGACCTTTCCCACGTACGTGATTGTATCGTACTTGCTTCGTGCTACATGAAATCGAACCTCTTCCCGTACTTACTCATCATGCACTTGTACGTTCTATGGACATGCATTAGGACGGGAGGGCTGTTTAGCTTTGAGCACTTGATAAACATATCTGCTCGAGTACTACTGTTCTCCTGCTTCAGCGAAAATGTTGGCACACTAATCCGCACCAAACTTCGACAACACACCCTACTTGACTCTCATTTTTGCGGTATAGTGAACAACTACGGGCATGAGCACAGGGATTACACGAAGAAAGGGAGAACTAAGGAACAAAGAAGTAACAAGAAAGAAAAAGAAACTGCAAAAAAAAAAAAAAAAAAAAAAAAAAAAACCAAGCGCGGCTTGGGAGAAACCCCTCAGTGCCTCCTGAGCTCGAGTTAGCCCAGGACAGGGAGAGGAGGCGTATACCAATCCACCACCGAGTACGTCTTTATTGTGAGCTTTGGTGAATGTAACCGCTAGGTCACATCACCGGTACTCTGAAGATATAGGTGTTTACTGATGAATATATAACTCGATTCCCAAAGGGGTTGTTTGCTTCACTTTCATTTCAGGGGTTCGAATCTGGGAGGGATCACTCTCTAGGGTCCTTTCCCACGGAGTTGGCTGACTATAAGATATAGCTTACTCTGCCTCCTCTGTCTATTTTTCAGAGGCAAGGTGTGATACATACGAGACTATCAGCAGCCAGCTAGATAATCTGGAAAGACGATCTCGAAATGATTTAGTCAACCAGAGTGTACCATGCATGACAAGCGCGCCGACTGTGCTTAGTTCACGACCAAACCACCTTTCGACACGAGTCTCACCACACGCACACAAAACCGATTGAGCAACATCTATACACCAACCAATCCACCATACGCCATCCTTTGTCACACCACATCAACAATACACACGCCAACCACCTCACTCTCTTTACAGATATCATCCACCTCCCTCGACGCCACCATGCCGACTCTCAAACAACTGACTTGCACCATCGAACTCACCCCCACAAACCACGTCCTCCCCTCTTACTCCCCCCTCTACAATGACAACCACCTCTCCACCTACATCGCGATCCCCTCCCTTCCAACATCCTTCTCGATCCACCTAACCTCTTCCGGCTACATAGCTCCCGGTTTGGCGATGTTCGTCTACATGGACGGTCAATACCAATGTAACCGCAACCGCCGCGGTTTGATTGTTCCAGGATCTGGTGTCAGGAAAGAACACTACGAGATTGATTTCAGGGTCAGGCAGAAAGAGGAGAAAGTCAGAGATGGAAGTTGGGTGGGCAGGGAATGGAGATTTGAGGGGCTGAATTTGGGTAATATTTCCTCAGACTCTGTTTGTTTTGGGATATATGTGGCAAACTAACCTTGAGTGAATAGCGGAAGCAGACAAGATCGAGAATGCCAACACCAATGAGACGGTCCTGGCGAACATGGGTACGATTGAAGTCATCGTGTTGAGATGCAAGGAAGCTCCCCAACCCCCTCCTGATCAACCAAAGCCTTCGAAGCTGGTTTCAAGCAAACCTTCCTCCTCATCCAAGACCAGTGACCCTAATTCAGCTCCAACAAACACTACCTCAGAGAAGCCATCTCAAAAGATCGCTTCAGCAGAGAAGCCAACCATCGAGGAAGTTCCGATCAAACGACTCCCAGCCAGAGCCATCCAATCCTCCTCCAACTCAGCCAAGAAACCCTCACCCAAACCTCCCAAGTTCTCAAAATCAGAAGATTTTTGTGGAATGCTAGGAGGCATATTCGACGGCCCCTCCTCACCACCACTTTCCTCAACGCCAAAACCCTACTGGCACCTATGGAACAAACGCTCCTCTTCCTCCACCACTTCACCGTACATCCTCCCTCCCAACCCTCGTCCAGAAATCCCTTCCTCCTTGGCCAAAGACAAGGGCTTGTCTCATCAAGTGGCTACGGGACCAGGGGCTTCATACCTGCATCTTTGCTCTAGACCCGAGTATCTTGATAGTATGGATGCCCCTTATGCGGTGTTCACTTTCAAGTACAGGAGTAAAGATGCTGTGGAGAAGGTCTGTGGTGTCAAGGTTGAGGAAGAAGGGAAAGAAGGGTTGGAGAGAATGGGTATGAAGGCGATGTTGAAGGGTATGTCGAGGGAGGAACTGGAGAGGGAAGTTTTTGCAATGAAGGTGAGCCTTTGTCCCCTTCCTCTCATCGCTTTTTCCCTTTTGAAATTCGATTCTGGTTATGATCTGGTCTTTTGAGTATGTGGAGGGGAAGAAGAAACGATATGCTGACAAGTCACGACAGATGGAAAACACCTCATCTTCGTCCTCTTCCAAGAAACAATCTTCCTCGACTTCGAAGTCAACAAAGACAGGGGAAGTTACTACTATTGCACAAGCAGACACAAAACACCCATGGGAAACCACCGACAATACAAACAACGCCTGGGGAGCCTCAAACGACACTCCAGCCGCAGTCGACACTTGGAACAACACCGACAACACAAACAATGATAACAACAACAATGATAACAACCCCTGGGCTGCACCCGAAGACACAAAACCCGCTTCCAAAGCCTCATCAAAAGCCTCTGCTTTCGCATCAAAGAAACAGAAGTTACCCGGTTCCTGGCCCGAGACATCACCTCCTCAAGCTGAAGCAGATGCATCCAATCACTCCAAATCCAAATTCTCCACATCTTCCAAGAAAGCCAGATCGTCATCGGCCAAGAACGCCAAAGAAGAGAAGAAAGACGATTCACAAGAAGCCAAAAAGAAAGAAGGTCAAGCAGATGCAACAGCAGGAGCGCAAGGAGGACAGGCATGGAACACCACTACTACTGCAGCGACAGCAGGGGATTGGGAAAACACTGCTCCCGTGGCGGCAACAGGAGCACAAGCATGGGATACTACCGCTCCCGTGGCCGATGATGGTGACAAGGCCAAGGCAGATCAACAGTGGTAAATCTTCCCCTATTTCCAAGGAGGAGAAAATGGGGGAAAAAAAAGAAGGATCACTGAGCTAACTTTTGTTCTCTTGCGAGGAAAAGGAAGGTTGAACTATTTTTCATTGGTGCGGTTGTGGCTATGGCGATTGCTGTTGCTATTTGCTTGATTCTGGGGTCCTATACCGGTCTCTATACCACCTTTGCAAATTTCTGGGATTGGATTTCTGTTGTGGTCTCCATGTTCAGAAATACTTTCTCATTTCTTTGGAAGGCTGTTTCCGTGGCTGGACACGTCATCATCGAGACTTGTGACACGCTCTCCAGTCTTGGAGATCTGGGAAGCGGTAGCGCAAGTTGGATGACCGATTGGTTTGTCTGGTCGCTAACATATTGCTGGGAGGTCTTCTGGGGATGCTTCAATAGTATTTGGGGAAGATGGCGTGGCATGCTGGATACTGGAGTAGATGTGGCTGTGGTTGAACAGCTCTGACGCTCCAGCTTCATCTGCGACTCCAATGTGACAAGGGACTCATCCAGTAGCCAGTCCTTAGTCAGTATTCCAAATCTTCTCATCCTCGAATTTGACGATGCCAATCCTCTCTTTCCTCTAGTCGTAAAACTCGTGAATGCTGTGAGCCGTGCGTCAACCAGAGCATCGAGGAGACTCTTCCTCGGCTCATTTGTTATGAACCAAGAAATTCCTGAAAGAATCCCAATGCTCGGCATTCTCATAACTGTCAAGAATAATCGTCAGCACTCCATCATCTTCCTCTCTCTCTTTTCCGCCATCTCCCTTGATGATCGGTGTTCACACTCACATATAGGTCATACTACTCCTCAGACTCGGCTGCAGCATGTCAGGATAATACCTAAACATCCACATGACGCAAGCCCAACTCATACTAGCAAAGACCGGCCAAGCGTGTTTCCTGACCGCCTCTCTGTTCTCATCACTCAGTGTCAGTAGTCCCAAGCCACTGCCTCTGTCACCGTATCTGCCTCCGACGAGAGAATTGACGCCCTTCGGTTGGAAAGCCAAGGATGCGGCGGCAAGGACAACTCTCGCGGCAACGTAAATCACAATCTGCTGGTTCACACTGCTTTTCTTGCGTCCAAACACGTAATAGCCTCCCAAAGCACCCGCGGCAAAAGAATCCCAACTTTGTTCCCTGCCCACACCAGACTTTGCCACAACCCCTCTAGAGGACTTTAACCCTAGCATGACAATCTTGTAGATGAAAGCGAAAGTGGCTAGGTTGGTCGCGTGTTGTCGAGTGGCTTTCAACACCAAGGGGAGTTTTGAGGAAAGGGGGCCGGAGCGGAAGAGAAATATCATTACCAGGGCGTGGGGAAAACGGATTTTTGTGCCGTAGACTAGGCCATTGCGGATGGCTTTTAGGAGGACGAGGGGTGGGTGGAGGGAGGGGTTTAGGATTAGGCGTTCGGTCGCCGCCTTTAGTGACGTGTTAGTTTGGGGGTTCGGTTTGGTATGAAGATGAGGAGAAGGTAGAGAGCGAACGAGTGAGTGAGGGAAGACATGAGGGAGGTTGGGAGGATGCTTGAGAGAGGGTATAGACAGACTTGAAGGGCTGAGATATCCATTTTGGCGGTTTGGTGGGTGTCTTCCTGATATGTGATGTATCGGTAGAGTATAGAAGTGGTCCAGGATGTGTCCTTGCAAGAATCGAAGTGTCAAGAAGTGTGTCGAGTCTTAAATGCTATGATCCAGATATGTTGAGTTTGTGTATGAATATTGTGATCCAAGTATGCTGAGTCTTATTCGTGTGACCAAAGTGGGACCTTCCAAGTGCCTGAGTTGCAAGTCACAGCAGTGGTGTTGGCCAGAAGGGTCAAGAGTGTCTGTCGCAGCAGTAGAAGTTATCTAGTAGTTCATCCAGGACGATGCTCATGTGTTTCCCAAAAGGACCGAGGGTTGTTTGACATGACATGTTTAGCCTCGGCTCTTCCGCCGACATTCTTTACCCCAGATTCCACCGACAAGGCAAGAACTTAGATAAGGTCGCGTGATGACGTAAGTTTGACATGTGATTGTCCCCATTCGATATCTCCAATAGGCTCAGAAGTTCTCCAGCGAAAGCCAATAATTAATGCATACCAGTTCCAGAAGTATTGAAGATCTCACGTGGAAAAAACGTCTTTGTAAAACCTGCAAGGTACGAGAAAAGGATACAGCTACATGTATATACCTACCTAGGCAGAAGTAGATCCTGAGCTTTGAAGATAACAACTTGAGAAAGGAAAGGGAGAAGGACCAAACATCAACTCTCAAATGATAAGAAGAATGCAAAATTTTGTGCTAAAAGAGTTCGTTACTATATTCCTCTTCCTCCTGTCTGCCTGTCTTTTTGATAGTAATCGCCATCTTATCTGTCCGCCGTGATAATTAATGAGAAAGAGAGAAAAAGATGGCGAGATAGAAAAGCCACCCAGCATCCCTTCTCCTAGCCATCGCATAAGCATGTATGTTGTGTAATAAAGGTTTTGAAACAAGAGGCAAAAAGATAGATGCCAGAAAAAGGTGGAAGAAGCAGAAGAAAACAATCCCACAAAGAACGCCATTCCCAATGCAAAAAAAGGAAGTCATATCCATAGTCGTTTGCAACAACAACAACCACCACCAAAGCCTCTTGTTTCCCCACTTCGGGGGAAACACTTTTGGAGGAAAAGAGAAAGAAACCAAAATCTCCCCTTCTCACCAAGCCCAACTACCTCTTCTGGCTCCAGTACCCCAATTGCCAGCTAGTCCTTCAGTCTTCACCATATTCTTCTCCTGGCGAGCCCACTCTCGGATGTACAGCTTCAACGCATTCCATCTCGCACATCTGCCATTCTTCAACTCCTGATCCGTGCCATCACCTCTGCCCTCAAAGTCTTCGCCCAATCGAATGTATCCCTTAGGCATAGTCTTTGCAATTTCGTCGTCGTGTCGAAGTTCGGACACGGGCACTTTGCTGATCTTGGACAATTCTTCGTCAAAGGGACGTGCCAGACTGGGGTATCCGAGTGAGAGGTAATTGTACACTTGTGTCACGAATGTGTCCGGGTACTCATTCTCCAACAGCACGTCCAGCTCTTTGTCGTCGTTGATGATTATGTCAATCTTGTTGTCAGCTTCCACTGCTTCTGTGGGAGTTTGAGGAAGCGTTGTGGGAGGTGGGAGGGCCCAACCTGCTGGCTGCGGCTTAGTACTCTTCTGGAAAGTCTCGAAAGGGTTCTCGGCTTCCACACTAGGAGTCATGAGACCGGTGGGTCCAGAGGGAGGAGCTAGACCACCACCGGGTTGCCCTGAACTCGAATCTTTGCAGAAGCCACCCCAAAGTCCTCCTCCAGCTGCGCCGCCACTCTTTTGAGAATGCATACTATGCATGCTCCTCGATTGGCTCTTCGAGTGCGAGGACTGTTGTTTCTTGCCGCCCCACAGACCTTCTGGTGAAACTTGAATCTCGCTCTGCTCTGTCAAATAACACATCTGAGCCCGGAGCTGTTGAGATCCTTGCGTTACGTCAAACCGAGCAGCTTCAGGCGATTGCGAGCGAGGGAATTTCAAGTCACCACCAAGCATAGGAGGACGTGCCCGATCACGCATCTGCCGCAGCTCACTCTCACGATTTCTAGATACACTTTGGTCGGGAGCCCACCAAGGTGATGGTCTCACAGATTCCCTTCGTGCGGTAGTGCCGGCAGCCTTGCGTTCCTGCTCGAGCTCTTCATGGTGTTGTTGCATCTCACGACGCTCATAAGTTCCATGTGTAGAGGAGCGTCGGCGTTGGTTTCGAGCCATCCCCAATATCATGTCTTCATCATGACCTTCCCAAGTTGCTGTGCGCTCATCCATTCCATCACTCGATTCCTCATCATCTACATAATGATTGACAGGCTCGTGGAAGTCGGAGTTGGGAAAGGCTGACAGTGCTTGATCTTCTAACCTATCACGAGCATATTTGGCCTCGAGACTGAGGAGATATTTGCTGAAAGTCTCATCAACACTTTCTCGTATCCTTGTTGCATGTTTGTAAGCTTGATCCAGGGGATTTTGTGAGGCACCGAGAGTAAAATCGCTAGAAGATGGACTAGTGGACAGACTAGGTGGACCACTAGGCTCGCTTTCAGAGCTTTCTATCGTTTCGAGTTCGGGTAAGCGGAAAGAGTGGCTGCGACCAGAATCGGATCGTTGATTCCTACGTTGGAAAGGAGGGAGGAACTTGGGTTGCTCGTTCGAAGCACCCGAGGCTTGATCAATGACGTGATTGTGACCCCAGTTGTTGTAAGAGGTTTTGTTAACACCCGGCGTAGCATCAGTTTTGTGCATATCTGAATACGTCGGCTCCGAATCAGAGGCTTTGCGAGTACGTGCAGCTGTATCAATGAGTTGAGGAGCGAACTTTCGTTTCGTAGGCTTGGCTGGAGCGGCGTCTTTTGGTTTGGATTTCGGTGATGTGGATTCATCCTTTTCAGGAGAAGATGTACGACTGCTTCGTGTTGACGTCTCTACCGGTTGTGGTAGGAGACGATTCTTTGGCTTTTGAGCGGGCTCCTCCGGTTTGCGGCTGCTCTTTGTGCTCATCTCGACAGGCTCAGGAAGTAGCCTCTTCTTTTGCGGTTGTGCTTGGTTATCATCTTTGTTATTCTCCACGCTCGTCTCGACTGGTTCAGGCGAGGGTTTCCTAGAATTGTCTTTTGAACTCTTGACGCTAGTCTCAACAGGCTGAGGGAGTCGTCGTCGTGTAGGCAAATCGGTCTCTCCATTTACTCGTTCGTTGTCCTTGTTAGACTTGGTGGTCTGCTCGATGGGCTGAACGTCCCACTTTCGAGGAGCATCTCCGTTGGGTTGTGCGGATTTGCGGTTGGATTTTGTTGACTGCTCGAGAGGCGTTGGTGCGAAACGACGGGGTGGTTGATCGGACGGCATGGCGGACTAAGGAAGATGGTGGACTCGGCGAGAGAAGTATGGGTCCTTGTAGAAGTGCTACCTCATGGCCTTGCTGTGCGAGACGGGTATGCTGCAATTGAACTCCAGGTTCTGCAAGTGTGATGTAGTGGGATGGTCGAATATGACTTGTGGTCGGATGTAGCGAATGCAAGTACACTCAAGAGCAGGGCTGCGAGATGGCAAAGAAACAAAGTCAAGCCTGTAGGTTGTCTTAGCTAGCATGTCCGGGTAAGACGACAGGAGGCACAACATACCTCAACTGCGTGCTTGACTGATCTTACTCCGAGTACGGAAGAGCGGTCGGGGTGTCGGGAGGTGATGGTGCAGATTGACTGCAGACAGATGCAGGGTAACGTGTGAGACTGAGTGGTTGGTTGGATAGATGGATAATACGTCGTGAAAGCACGAGTGCTTGTGAGCTGTTGTCTTGGTGCCCGTTTCTTCTTTCCAGGTCTCGAAAAGTGAATAATTAGATGGACGGGATCAACGTATGGATTGGACTGGGGAGGAACCGAATCTCGTTGGCCAATGACTTCAGCTGCTCTCCACAACCGGGCTTGCCGATGTCGATCGTGCGACCAAAGTAGCCAACGACTAAGCTGGGGTTGGTGTTGATTTGACTGATTGACAACCTACGTGCGAAAAGAAAGAAACAATTGATTCACTTCAGATCAAGTAGGTATCAGAGACTAGCAAAAAGAAGAAAAAAAAAGAAGAGAAAATTATATTGGGCTTACATACATCTGCGGTCACTGGTCAGGAGACGACAACCGTCGTTCAGGTACGAAAACAGGTACCGACCATAATAGAATACATAGGTAGTTGCTCTAAAAAAGTATGGACTCGTGTACACACACACTCACACCGCCGCTGTTGAACCCCATGCTCCCGGATGAGAACGGGTGGCTGCTTGGAAGGAGGCTCCCCCCGTTCCCGCCAAGCTCGTTCTGGACCATGTCCATCGACTCAAAAACAAAGGACACCACATCAACCAATTTATCCAGAACGCATCACCGCCATAACGCATAATTAGGTGAAAACCGATAGATCTAGCATACATCTTTGACCCATCCAAACCCCTCAACAACTTCACTCACAAGACCCTCTTCTCAACCGCTTCAGGACCGTGGCTATCTAGTAGTTATGTCTCTCTCCACACCACAATAGAAAACCCGTTCGGCCCCCCCGAAAGAAAAACATTCAGGCGCTCGCCTCCCTCAACGGGTACGACGGGGGTCGATAAGAGGTTGCAGCTCTACACGGCTCCAGAGCATTGGTACACAGATCACCATAAACATAATTCCCCATGGAGAGATTGCATTTGAGGTGGCTGCCAACAACAACAATAGTCGCAATAGTGATTTGAGAGTGTCGATGAAAGCTTGTTCAAAATGTTTTGGGTGGCCTACCTGCATATCATCATCTTATGCAAAGACGTTCGCTCCAATAACATTTGAGATTCATAGCAGATGCATGGAAAAGTAGGTACGGACAGAACAGATGCTACAAATGTCGTCGTGAGCTGTGCAGTTTGCTAGTATCGGATGGCTCTCGATTACCGTGACTTCGTGATCTCCTTATCGGACCGCGAGATGATATCTTACCATGACAGCGTATCGACGAAAAGGGGCCGACATGCATCGGAATCACAACATCTCATCTCACTGCTCAAAGGTCCGAAAAAGTCACAACATCTCACTTGTTCGACAGACGCAAAAGTGGACAGATTGATCTCGTGCTTCATTTTACATTTTTGGGGTGTATTTCTTACATGCCGCTGATATCTTCGGTCCTTTTGGTCGCAACTGCTCTGTGTCTCCTCTACCTGCTCAGGGCAATGTCATCAATTCTCAAGATCATCTTGACTGTCTCGGCAGCGAGTTCGATGGCGCTGGTGCTGACCAGTAGGGGTTGCATGACACCTTCACCACCTTCGCCAGCGTTGCCTCCGACTTCGCCACCCATGACACCAACACCACCGCGCTTGATACTGACACCAACATTTGTCTCACCGTTTGCGTGTCTTGATCGTAGTTCTGTGACGACCTTGATCGAGTTGAGACCAGCGTTCTCGGCAAGAGTGATGGGAACGACCTCCAAAGCTTCGGCAAAGGCCTTGAAACAGATGTTGTCGGGGTAGCTTGAGGTGAGTGCTTGTCGTGAAAGGGCGTATGAGACTGCCATCTCGGGAGAACCACCACCAGGAAGGAGAGCCTTCTTCTTCACCAAACAGCGCAACACACATTGAGCGTCGTGAAGAGATCTCTCAGCCTCGTCCAAAATGAGAGGGTTGGCACCTCTGCAGATGATGCTGACGGTCTTGGGTGTTTGAGGACCTGTTGACTTGACACCAGTGACCTTGACGATACGCGATCCGAGCGATGAAACTTCCTCGATCAAATCCGCTGAAGCGAGCTTGTCCTCGGTGAAAGAGTCGACGTCAGCGATGGGCTTGCAGCCGAGAGACTGCGAGAGGTCGGTTAGTAAATTGGAATAGACAAGTCAAATAAGATTGAGCGCGGGAATGTACCTTGCAGACAAACTCGACCTCATCTCTCTCAACGTCCTTGATACACATGATGCCAAGCTTGGCAAGGAAATGCAGGGAAAGGTCATTGACGGCATCTCTGAGGATGGATTTTTGAATGAGGAGGACGTTGCACTTGGCCTTCTTGATCTTCTTGACCATGTTCAACAAGTATGTGCGCTCCTCCTTGAGAATCTTGTCCATCTGTCTGTAGTCGTTGACGACGATTTGGTTCTCCATCTAGTAATTGTCAGCATACGGATTGGTTCCATCGGGTAGAAACGAACATACATCGGGCTTCGGCGGGCTCAATTGGAACTGAATGAGACCTATCCGTGCCTTTTCGATTCTTGTAGGACCACCACCGCTCTTGACGACTTGTTGACCAAGGACCAGACCATCAATCATCTCACTGTCGTCAATGACACCTCCGACCTTCTTCAAAATGCGAATGTTCTTCAGATCAACGTTGTCGGCGGTCTTTGGATCAATGACCTTGAGGACGGAGTCGACGGCCATTGGTGCAAGCTTGGGTTCCTGAGCGACAATCTTGGAGGAGAGCGAGGTTGAAGCGGCCTTGAGCAGAATCTGTCTGTCGGAGAGGTTGATAGGGATGGAGATGGAGGTGAGGGTCTCGACGGCGTGTCTGGCGGCGCGTTGGAACGAGTCGGAGATGATGGTAGGGTGGAGACCCTTGGCCAAGAGGCGCTCAGCAGCACCGAGCAGACTGCCAGCAATAACGACGACGGAAGTGGTACCGTCACCAGCCTCGATATCTTGAGCGTTGGCCAGGTCGACGAGCATCTTGGCGGCAGGGTGCATGACGGACATGTCGCGCAGCATGGTGTTACCATCGTTGGTCTAGGCGACTTGATCAGTGTGTGTTCGGAGGCTGTCGCAGTCTTGATATATAGTGAATCTTACGATGATGGTCTCGCCCTTGCCGGTTTGGATCTGTTTGCAAGTCAGCGCATTGTACAGGCTAGAGCTAGCGGCTTCCAAATCAAACATACCATCTTGTCCATACCCCTGGGACCGAGCGACTGAGAGTCATGTCAATATCTGTATATCTGAGCGTTGATCGCATTTCGTGTAGCGCTTACGGTTCGAATGGCATCGGAGACAGCTGCATGCTCGTGTTAGTTGTGTGTATGATTGGAGTAGATGGGCAGACATACCTCTGGCGGCAACAATGTTTGCAGTTCTCACAGCCTGGGGCTTCTCCTTGTCCTGTTACAGGCATTAGAATGTGTTGATTCGGTGATGGTGGTGGTGGTGGTGGTGGTGGTGGGAAATACTTTGAAGGCGTTGTTACCAGCATTGCTGGCAGGAGGTTGGTGGGACATGGTTTCTGCTACTTGCTATTCAAGAAACGTCCAAAGAAGCCAGCGAACACAAGACCAGATAACAACAAGACAGAGGGGTTGTGGTAGTCGAGTGTCGATTTACAATTTTCTGGGCTTGACCGTCTCTGCTGGCTTTCCAACTCGGAAATGTTCCCAGGGACCGCCAAGGCTTTGAGAGCTTCATGGCGGGCGGCGCGGACGGCGGAGGTTTGGCAGGCAGGTGCAGTCGGTGGCAGCTTCCATTGCACTGGCTTGAACAACATCACCGTCATCGCTTCATTCTCTCAATCACCGAAACTCACACGACACCACAACACGCATCCATCACCGCCATCTCCATCTACCGCCTCATCACACACTTGCTATTGTCCGACAGCTGAACTTCGCCCTCCGCCACGCTCGTCACTTCCTACCTTCAACCGCACATCCGTAGTCACCTCCGGCCTTTTTCGCCGCCATGCCCAGCGCCACGGGTCAGAACTGGGAAAAGTACCAGAAGAAGTTCGCTGATGATGAGCCCGAGGAGAAGAAGATCACCCCGCTGTCAGATGAAGATATCCAGGTGCTAAAGACATATGGCGCCGCTCCCTATGCCGCCGCTTTGAAGAAGCTCGAGAAGGAGATCAAGGACAGGCAAACAAGCGTCAACGACAAGATTGGTGTCAAGGTATGTCACTTGCTTCACTTGCTCAACCATCTTCCTGTCTGTCTCTTATGTAATTACCATACTCATACCATCGTCAACAGGAATCAGACACTGGTCTCGCCCCTCCCCATCTCTGGGATATCGCCGCCGACAGACAGCGCATGTCTGAGGAGCAACCCCTTCAGGTCGCCCGCTGCACAAAGATCATCCCCGACGAAAAGGAAGAGAAGAGCAAATATGTCATCAACGTCAAGCAAATAGCAAAGTTTGTCGTCAACCTTGGCGAGCGCGTTTCTCCTACCGATATCGAAGAGGGAATGAGAGTAGGGTGAGTCTCACTGATCTTCTTCTTTCCTATCATCCAACATTCAATCACCAAGATCCTTGCCATGTCTGTCGCTGGACTTCCAAACGGTGCTAATAATACAATGACAGTGTCGACCGCAACAAGTACCAAATCATGCTTCCCCTACCCCCCAAGATCGACCCGTCAGTTACCATGATGACAGTCGAAGACAAGCCAGACGTGACCTACGGTGATGTTGGTGGCTGCAAAGAGCAAATCGAAAAGCTCCGCGAAGTCGTCGAAATGCCCCTCCTATCACCCGAACGCTTCGTCAACCTCGGTATCGACCCTCCCAAGGGAGCTCTTCTCTACGGTCCCCCCGGAACAGGAAAAACACTCTGTGCCCGTGCCGTAGCCAACCGCACAGATGCAACCTTCATCCGCGTCATCGGCTCCGAGCTTGTTCAAAAGTACGTAGGAGAAGGCGCCCGCATGGTCCGCGAACTCTTCGAAATGGCCCGCACGAAAAAAGCCTGCATCATCTTCTTTGACGAAATTGACGCCGTTGGCGGTGCCCGTTTCGACGACGGAGCAGGAGGCGACAACGAAGTTCAACGTACCATGCTTGAACTCATCACACAACTCGACGGCTTCGACGCCCGCGGCAACATCAAAGTCATGTTCGCCACCAACCGTCCCTCCACGCTTGACCCAGCGCTCATGCGTCCCGGCCGTATCGATCGTAAAATCGAATTCTCGCTGCCCGACATGGAAGGTCGTGCCAATATCCTGCGCATCCACGCCAAATCGATGAGCGTTGAGCGCGACATCAGATGGGAGCTGATCTCCCGCTTGTGCCCGAACTCGACCGGTGCAGAATTGAGGAGCGTAGCCACAGAAGCCGGCATGTTTGCTATTAGGGCCAGAAGGAAGGTTGCCACCGAGAAGGACTTCTTGAGCGCAGTGGAGAAGGTCATTCGTGGTGGACTCAAGTTCAACTCTACTGCTGCTTATGCTCAGTACAACTAAGAGCTGAAAGAGAGAGAGGAAGAGGAAAGGAAAGGGAAGGGAAGCGAGGAGTCGAGTCTTCTTTTTCTTCTGGGTACTTGGGTTTAGGTACTTATCATCACGACATGCACAATGGCTGTAATTTTATACATGTTTCATCATCATCATCATCATCATCATCATCATCATCATCATCATCATCATCATCATCATCATCATCATCATCATCATC